>VONZ01002143.1:0-66319 GCA_012976165.1 Labeo catla
TTCCTCCCTTGGGCTGAATATGCCCAAAACTCTTTAACCCATTCATCTACAGGTCTCACCCCCTTCCAGTGTGTCCTGGGGTTTCAACCGCCGATGTTCCCGTGGTCCGGCGAACCCTCCTCAGTCCCAGCAGTCGATGACTGGATAAGGCGTAGTGAGAGGGTGTGGGACAGTGCCCATGTTCGTCTCCAGCGGGCTGTCAGAGTGCAGGAAATGCAAGCCAACAGACGACGCCGCCCACACCCTCCCTACCAACCTGGGCAACGGGTCTGGCTCTCCACTCGGGACATCAAGCTGCGGCTGCCCAGCAGGAAGCTCTCCCCAAGGTATGTAGGTCCTTTCAAAATTCTACGAAGGATTAATGAGGTTACCTATCAGTTAGAGCTTCCTGCTAACTATCGTATCTCTCCCTCTTTCCATGTCTCCCTCCTGAAACCGGTCCACCCGGACGCTGACCCCGGCCATGAAGCCCCAGAGGGGTATCCACCCTTGGATATTGACGGGACTCCCGCATATCAGGTGAACGAGTTGCTGGACTCGCGCCGTCGAGGGGGTCAGCTCCAGTATTTGGTGGACTGGGAGGGGTATGGACCCAAGGAGAGATCGTGGGTGGCCGCCCGCGACATCTTGGATCCTTCACTCATTGAGGAGTTTCACCGAGCCAGACCCGACCGACCAGCGCCACGACCACGGGGGCGTCCACGTCGAGCTCCAGGAGTCGCTCCTAGGGGGGGGATTCTGTAACGCCACGCCAGCAGAGGGAGCCCTCTCCCGAATACTGACTGCACGCTCCCTCTGCTGCTTCTACTTCCACTTCCTGTTTGGCACTACATAAGAGATCACCATGTGCTACCATGTGCGAAGTATTGCCAGTTCCACTGCCTTACCGAGCGTTTACTATTACTCTGTCTGAGCGTTTACTATTACTCTGTCTGATTACCTGTTGCCGTCTTGCCTTACCTGGATTCTGAGTGTACGGATTACCCCTTTTGGATTTGTTTGACCGTGTGGACTGCTTTCAAGGTTTGACCCCTCATCAGCCTGTTGACTACCTCTCTTTGGAATTCCCCTTTTGTTACGGTTGCTATATTGGACTGCCTTTTCGCTTTTTGACCTGCCTGCCTTATCACATTGCTGCTTGGTTTACGTTTATGTTTATACGCTGTCGGACTGCTTTCCCGGTATTGACCTACTGCCCGTTTCTCTGTACTGTTGCTGTCTGTAAATAAACTCCGCAAATGGATTCTTCTTCTGCCTCAGCGTCCGCTTTACAGAATACTTCGCCTACCATGAATCCAGCGGAAGTTTCCAATCTCCAAGCGGCATTCGCTTATCAAAGCGAGATCCTGAAGAGCTATCAGGAACAACTCAGCAAACTCCAATCCGTCAACGAACATTTAACACAGTACATCCGAGCGCTACCTCCGCCCACGCCTAAGACGGTAAGCTTCGCTCTGCCTGATAAATTTGACGGTACTGCTGAGTTGTGTAAGGGGTTCGTCCGTCAGGTTAAATTGTACTTTGATCACCAAGGTGACAAATTTGCAACCGAAGAAACGAAATGTGCATTCCTTATGACGCTCCTGACGGGCAAAGCTATTGACTGGGCTTCCGCGGTGTGGGACTCCGATGCACAATTTAAACGCTCTGTTGACTATTTTCTAGACCAGCTTCGGGAGGTGTTTGAATATCCCGCGGGGGGCAGGGATATTTCAACGCAACTAATTAAATTGCAGCAAGGAGATCGCGCTGCTGCTGAGTACGCCATTGAATTCAAAACCCTGGCTGCCCAGAGTGGATGGAATGATGTTTCACTAACAGCTATGTTCTACCACAGCCTCAATCCCGCTCTACAGACAGAGTTGGCCTGTCGTAAGGAGGATTTATCGTTCTCTGATTTTGTCTCTCTCACAGTAAAAATAGATAATCTCATGAGACAACATTCTAAACAGAAGCCTGAAAGAAATCATCCACGCAGACTCCCCACAACCGCATCCTCGTTGTCTTCTCCACCGGAAGAACCAATGCAACTCAACATCTCCAGATTGTCAGCAGAGGAGAGGGAAAGACGTCGAGCCCTCAACTTGTGCTATTATTGTGGAGGGACAGGTCATCGCAGCCTTGGATGTCCCCTTAAACACCAAGCCAACCCCAGGGTAAATATAGACCATTTTGCCTTCCCTAACAATCGTTCTTTCACCCTGCCTATTGTTTTGGAAAATGATACTCTGTCTCTTGAACTCACTGCCATGATAGACTCGGGAGCAGCGCTGAACATCATCAACCGTGCCGTGGTGGAGAAACACAAGATCCCCGTTCAACCTTGTACACCCCCTATAAAGATCAAAGCCATCGATGATGCCCTCATCGGGAAAGGAATCACCCATCAGACAAAGACACTCACCCTCAAGGTCGGCCTGTTACACCACGAATCCATCACCTTCTACGTCGTGGACTCCCCTAAGCACGAGGCTATACTAGGATTCCCCTGGCTCTCCATTCACGACCCGAACATTTCCTGGTATCATGGTGAGCTGACCCATTGGTCTACCTTCTGCCAAGAAAATTGTTTGTCAGTAAAACCCCAACCCTGTTTCACCACAACTATAGAGAGTCCCATCACCCATAAGACTGTTACCATCCCATCCTGTTATCATGACTTGTCTGAAGTGTTCAGCAAGATCAAAGCAACCCAACTACCACCACACCGTCCCTGGGATTGCGCTATCGATCTCCTTCCCAATGCCATGCCTCCTAAAAGTAAAGTTTACCCCCTGTCACAGAAGGAAAGTCAAGCTATGGACGAGTACATCCAAGAAGCCTTGGACTCCGGGTTCATCCAAACATCCACTTCCCCCGCTGCAGCTGGTTTCTTCTTCGTGGAAAAGAAGGACGGGGGACTGCGACCCTGCATCGATTATAGAGGTTTGAATAATGTCACTGTTAAATTCCGTTATCCTCTCCCTCTGGTACCTTCTGCATTGGAACAGTTACGGGAGGCCACCATCTACACCAAATTAGACCTGAGAAGTGCCTACAACCTGATTCGTATTCGGGAGGGAGATGAATGGAAGACCGCCTTCCTCACCACTAGGGGGCACTATGAATACCGGGTGATGCCCTACGGGATGGCCAACTCCCCAGCGGTCTTCCAATCGTTCATCAACGAGATTTTCAAGGACCTCCTCAACAAGTACGTCATCGCCTACATTGATGACATCCTGGTCTACTCTAAGACAGAGGAGGAACACGTTGATCATGTACGTACCGTCCTGTCAAGGCTCCTCCAGAATCAACTGTATGTGAAGGCAGAAAAATGTGAATTCCACGTTCACCAAACCTCGTTCCTCGGATATCATATCAGCCATCAAGGGGTCAAGATGGACATTACAAAGATTCAGGCAGTCACTGAATGGCCGAGACCTACCACGGTTAAGGAGCTGCAACGTTTCCTGGGCTTTGCAAATTTTTATCGAAGGTTCATTCGAAACTACAGCATGGTTGCAGCCCCCTTAACATCACTCCTGAAGGGAAAGCCATCCAAGCTGGCATGGACCGAAATGGCCAACCAAGCGTTTGTCTCCCTCAAGGAAAGATTCACTTCAGCCCCCATCCTAAAACATCCCGATCCCAACTTACCCTTCATAGTGGAGGTCGATGCTTCAGATTCAGCCAGGTCAGCCAGGCAAATTGTATCCATGTGCATTCTTCTCCAGGAAACTAACTCAGGCAGAGCGTAATTACGATGTGGGGAATAAGGAACTTCTCTCAATGAAAGCAGCTATTGAAGAATGGCGACACTGGCTCGAGGGCGCTACTTACCCTTTCCAAGTAATCACTGATCATAAGAACCTTGAATACATCAAGAGCGCTAAACGCCTAAACCCAAGGCAGGCTCGTTGGGCACTCTTCTTCACTCGTTTTCAGTTCACGGTCACTTACAGACCCGGCAGTAAGAACAGCAAGGCTGATGCTCTCTCACGACGACATGATCCTCCTCTTGAACTACAACCTCCCGAACCCATACTCCCACCTACTGTCATCCTCGCCCCCATTTCCTGGGATATCATGGAGGAAATTCAGCGTGAGCAACAACACGAACCACCACCCTCCGCTTGCCCCGCAAACAAGCACTTCGTACCCAACAACTTACGGAATCGTGTGATGCAGTGGGTCCATTCCTCACTTAGTGCAGGACATCCAGGTATCTCACGAACCCTCCAACTCACGAAAAACACATTCTGGTGGCCTTCCATGAACAAGGATGTAACAACCTTTGTAAAATCATGCTCCCTCTGTGCTCAATCCAAGACCCCCAAGGAATTACCGTCCGGTCTCCTCCAACCACTTCCCATCCCACAACGCCCATGGTCCCACCTATCCATCGATTTTATCACCGACCTGCCGCCCTCCAACGAATTCACTGCCATATTGGTAACTATTGATCGTTTCTCCAAGTCTTGTCGCCTCATACCCCTGAAAGGCCTGCCTTCCGCCATGGAGACCGCTCTCGCCCTGTTCCACAACGTATTTCGCATTTATGGCCTTCCAGAAGATATAGTGAGTGATAGAGGCACCCAGTTCACCTCTCAAGTTTGGAGGGCGTTCTGTAAGCAACTCGACATTAATGTGAGCCTGACCTCAGGATACCACCCTCAAGCCAATGGACAGGTGGAACGACTGAACCAAGAAATTGGAAGGTACCTGAGAACATACTGTAATCGGGAACAACATAGGTGGTCGGAGTTCCTCCCTTGGGCTGAATATGCCCAAAACTCTTTAACCCATTCATCTACAGGTCTCACCCCCTTCCAGTGTGTCCTGGGGTTTCAACCGCCGATGTTCCCGTGGTCCGGCGAACCCTCCTCAGTCCCAGCAGTCGATGACTGGATAAGGCGTAGTGAGAGGGTGTGGGACAGTGCCCATGTTCGTCTCCAGCGGGCTGTCAGAGTGCAGGAAATGCAAGCCAACAGACGACGCCGCCCACACCCTCCCTACCAACCTGGGCAACGGGTCTGGCTCTCCACTCGGGACATCAAGCTGCGGCTGCCCAGCAGGAAGCTCTCCCCAAGGTATGTAGGTCCTTTCAAAATTCTACGAAGGATTAATGAGGTTACCTATCAGTTAGAGCTTCCTGCTAACTATCGTATCTCTCCCTCTTTCCATGTCTCCCTCCTGAAACCGGTCCACCCGGACGCTGACCCCGGCCATGAAGCCCCAGAGCCGCCACCACCCTTGGATATTGACGGGACTCCCGCATATCAGGTGAACGAGTTGCTGGACTCGCGCCGTCGAGGGGGTCAGCTCCAGTATTTGGTGGACTGGGAGGGGTATGGACCCGAGGAGAGATCGTGGGTGGCCGCCCGCGACATCTTGGATCCTTCACTCATTGAGGAGTTTCACCGAGCCAGACCCGACCGACCAGCGCCACGACCACGGGGGCGTCCACGTCGAGCTCCAGGAGTCGCTCCTGGGGGGGGGATTCTGTAACGCCACGCCAGCAGAGGGAGCCCTCTCCCGAATACTGACTGCACGCTCCCTCTGCTGCTTCTACTTCCACTTCCTGTTTGGCACTACATAAGCGATCACCATGTGCTACCATGTGCGAAGTATTGCCAGTTCCACTGCCTTACCGAGCGTTTACTATTACTCTGTCTGATTACCTGTTGCCGTCTTGCCTTACCTGGATTCTGAGTTTACGGATTACCCCTTTTGGATTTGTTTGACCGTGTGGACTGCTTTCAAGGTTTGACCCCTCATCAGCCTGTTTACTACCTCTCTTTGGAATTCCCCTTTTGTTACGGTTGCTATATTGGACTGCCTTTTCGCTTTTTGACCCACTGCCTGCCTTATCACATTGCTGCTTGGTTTACGTTTATGTTTATACGCTGTCGGACTGCTTTCCCGGTATTGACCTACTGCCCGTTTCTCTGTACTGTTGCTGTCTGTAAATAAACTCCGCAAATGGATTCTTCTTCTGCCTCAGCGTCCGCTTTACACTTTAGAGAGAAATGCATCTCTACGGATTTAGAATGAAAGAGTTTTTGTTTTCGATTTGAATTTTTTAGTTTTAAGGTAGTATAGTAATAATTTAAAGCTTTCTATAGATATATTTATCTGTAAGGCAAGTATTCACTGACTTTCGTTTCATTTTTGTGCAGCGCTCCTGTTCAACACCGAGACATCAGAAAGCGCATTGTGTTTGTTTTCTTTATTTTTACAAAAGCACACATTTTGTTAATATTGTGAGTGCACGCAAATAATATTACACTACTTACAATTCCAGATGATATATTACGCTTACCTTTATGAGCAAAGATTACGGTGTATTTACATTTTTTTCGCAAGTGATTGCGCTGGCGCCTCCATGTCCATTTAGCTTCCCCTCTCCAACAAACAATTGTATACGCATAATAGTGTGCATTTATCTAAGTTAAATGTTTAAAATAACATTGTGATATGCTTGAAGATCTTATTTTAGGCAAGTCGTGATGATTTGAGAAGGCAACACGAATTTATGCAACAAATGTTTGTTTAATATTTACTGTTCTTATTTTGGCTACTTTCTTATTTAAATGTATAATGTCTTAGATATTTACTTTAGCGTTTTGTAGGCTGAAATAAACATGCATGTTTGTTATGTTTCAAAATTATATATCAATACCGTGCTACTGATGGTAGTTGGTCCATTACCACCACGGTGGAAAAAATCGGCCACTGTTACAGCCCTACATGAGACCGCAACAGCACTAGCTTCATATCCAAGTCCCGAGATGGGCAAGGCACCAAGGCACATACCATGTGAACATCACACCGTTGTGTCGCAAAACCTTCAGCCCTTGGGAAGACATTTCTTTCCTGCGGTCAGGGGTGCCCTTGGAACAAGTGTCCAGACACATCGTTGTCACAACAGATGCTTCCAAGACAGCAACGGGCATGCAGCCTCAGGGATCTGGACAGGCCCTTTGCTGCTTTGGCATATCAACTGCCTGGATTTGGCCCTGCTTTTGGCCCTGAAGAGGTTCCAACCTTTGATCCAGGGCAAGCATGTGTTGATACGCACAGACAACACAGTGACTGTGGCATACATCAACCACCAGGGCGGTGTCCGCTCTGTCACAACAGGTGTTTTGCATGTCACAACTGGCCTGCCATCTCCTACTTGGAGCCAACACAGACTTAAGTCTATGCGTGCCACTCACATTCCCGGCAAATCGTGTGGCCGACTCCCTATCATGACAGATTTCACTCGGAGGCAAGCAGAGGCTCCACCCTCAGACGGTCCAACTGATTTGGAGTCAATTTGGCCATGCACAAGTAGATCTCTTTGCCTCACCGGAATCCACTCACTGCCAGTTATGGTACGGTCTAACCAAGGTCCCCCTCAGTATAGATGCACTGGCACACAGTTGGCCAAGGGACCTACTCAAGTATGTGTTTCCCCCAGTGAGCCTCATCACACAGACCCTGTGCAAAGTCAGGGAGGACAGACAGCAGGTTCTTCTGGTAGCCCCATCTTGGCCCAATAGAACCTGGTTCTCGGACCTTGTGCTCCTATCGTCAGCTCCTCCCTGGCGCATTCCTCAGAGGAAGGACCTCCTTTCTCAGGGGAAGGGCACAATCTGGATGTGACCAGGAAGACTTCAGAGACCTTCCACCATCAGTGGTAAACACCCTCTTACAGGCTAGAGCCCCCTCCACTAGGCGGCTGTATGACCTGAAATGTCAAGTCAAGTCAAGTCAAGTCAAGCTTTATTGTCATTCCGCTACATGTGTGGACATACAGTGGAATGAAATGTCGTGTCTCACAGGACCACAGTGCTACATAAATAAACATAAATATGAACATAAATACACTAGACGTAGAAGCAATTTTTAATCCTATACATGTAACTATACATATACTATAAATAACTGACTATACATACACATAACCAGACTATACAAGTAGTTTACATAATATAAAGGTTAAGAAGAAAATAGTGCAAAAAGATTTGTGGTGCATTGACAGGTAGACATTTGTAAGTCCTTATTAGGTCCTTGTAACGTTAATAAGTGTTAACAAGAAAGTGTCTGGTGCATAGAGAGAAAAGAGTGTTTCTACAGGTGGTTTGTCCAGCCCACTCACCTGTAGGTAGCACACTCAGAGGTGCACAGTGTTTTCTGTGTACATGTAATGTTTATAGGAAAGTGTCTGGTGCATATAGAGATGAAAGAATGCGTTACTACAGGTGGTTTGTCCAGCCCACTCACCTGTGTGTAGCGCATTCAGAATTGCAAAAATTGTGTTTTGAGTTTTTCAACAGTTTACATTGTGGATAAGGTTTCAGAGGGGGGTGAGGTGGTTGGAATTGAGGGCTCTTACAGCCTGGGGGAAAAAGCTGTTAAGCAGTCTTGCAGAGCAGGCTCTGATGCTCCTGTAGCGTCTTCCTGATGGCAGGAGCTGGAAGAGATGATGGGAGGGATGGGTGGAGTCCTTCACGATACTAGTGGCTTTACCGGAGCATTGTGCAAGGAAAATGTCCAGAAGGGAGGGGAGAGGGGCACCGATGATCTTTGCAGCTGTGTTCACTGTCCGTTGTAGGGTCTTGCGGTCAGCAGCACTGCAGTTCCCATACCAGACAGTGATGCAGCTGGTCAGCACACTCTCAATGGTTCCCCTGTAGAATGTGGTGAGGATGGGTGGAGGGAGACTTGCCCTTTTTAGCCGGCGGAGAAAGTGTAGGCGCTGTTGTGCCTTCTTGGAGAGTGACATGGTGTTGGTGGTCCAGGTGAGATCCTCCGTGATGTGTACCCCCAGGAATTTAGTGCTGCTGACTCTCTCCACAGCCGAGCTGTCGATGGTCAGTGGGGGGTGGTCAACAGAGTTCCTCCTGAAGTCCATCACAACCTCCTTTGTCTTACTCACATTGAGGGACAGGTTGTTTGCACTACACCATTCAACCAGTTGTGCCACTTCCTCTCTGTAGTGTGTTTCATCGTTGTTGCTGATGAGACCTACCACCGTTGTGTCATCAGCAAACTTGATGATGTGGTTGGAGCTGAACTTGGCAGTGCAGTCGTGGGTCAGCAGCGTGAAGAGCAGTGGGCTGAGCACACAGCCCTGTGGGGCACCTGTGCTCAGTGTGGTAGTGCTCGAGGTGTTGTGGCCGACACGGACTGACTGAGGTCTTCCAGTTAAGAAGTCCAGGATCCAATTACAGAGGGAGGTGTTAAGGCCCAGGTGGTTTAGTTTGTTGATGAGCTGTTGTGGGATTATTGTATTGAATGCTGGTACATGGTACATTTTTGTGAACTGGTGGTCTAAAATGGTACATTTTTGTGAACTGGTGTTCTTCCCTAGGAGAGGACCCACGGAAATGTGGCATCGAATCTGTGCTATCCTTCCTCCAAGGAGGCCTGGATAGGCACTTGTCTGCCTCGACACTCAAGGTCCATGTGGCGGCTATATCAGCCAGTCATGACTTGGTGGAAGGCAGATCATTGGGGAAGCACGATTTGGTTATCAGATTTCTTAAAGGCACCCAGAGGTTGAATCCTCCCCGGCTGCATCTAATCCCCTCTTGGGATCTCGCTGTTGTCCTTTAGGCCTTACAGCGAGATCCATTTGAGCCTCTTCAGTCAGTCGATCTTAATGCCCTCTCCTTGAAGACGGCCCTCCTGACTGCGCTCACTTCTGTCAAAAGAGTGGGAGACCTCCAAGCCCTCTCCATCAACAGTTCATGCCTAGAATTCGGACCGGCAGACTCTCATATTGTCCTGAGATCCCGGCAGTTTACTCATGCGTGACTTGTATTAACACATTTTGGTCCATCTATAAGCTCTAATCATCAAAATTAAAACAAACAAACAAACAAAAAAACTTTTTAAATGTTTTACTTTACATGTAATGAAGTTTTTCACAATATTCTAATTTTGCAATTATGCACCTATATATATATATATATATATATACACACATGTGGCCAAGTATGGTGACCCATACTCGGAATTTGTGCTCTGCATTTAACCCATCCAAGTGCACACAGCAGTGAGAAGTGATCAAACACACATACCGTGAACACACACCCGGAGCAGTGGGCAGTGTTTGTTGTGAATGTTTTGATTTGGTGACTGTTCACACATTCTTTGTTTCGGTCACATGCAGCATTTAGAAACATCATGTCCACCTGTCGTGGGAAAATACGCTCAAAAGCTTATGTATTTCACATATTTACAGTGTTGGGAAGGTTACTTTGGAAATGTAATAGGTTGCAGATTACAAGTTACTCTATTCAAAATGTAATAAGTAGTGTAACTTTTCAATTAATTTATTAAAGTAATGTAACATTACATTTGATTACATTTTGATTACTTTTCTAAATGTGTAATATTTTCAACTGTTAATCATTTTGAAACATTTAAACCAGGCAGAGTTAACCTTACAGTAGCTCTTAACACTGATCACTGTCAGACTTTTAAAATCATTTATCACTTGAATTAAGATTATAATAATAATAATATACCTTATCATTTATATCTTTACTTTGTGATAATAACTGGCTGGATTTGCATTATCCCACTAATAACACAGATGCTTGCCACAAAAGTAAATAATTAGACACAAACCACTGATCTGAGTTGGAATATTAGAACGCAAAGCTTCCATGAAGAAATCAGTTGCTAGCAAGTGACAAGTTCAAACTAGACAGACATTTAAGGGATACAGTGCGGTCATGCCACTTTTATTGCACAACATTTCACCACATAAATAATTATGTACTAGTACTAGTTTCTACAGTGTACAAAACAAAATGGCAGCAGCTGCGTTTGTATTAAACAATAGATTAAGTCCATGATACCAGGATGACAGAAATTGTACACATAATATGTGTTTTAATATTTTATTTGCTAACAAATGCAAAGCTTCCACCAAGAAAAACTATCAAGTGTATAGTGCTGACTTAAGTTCCCCAGATGTGTCTGTGTTATTTGCTTTTACCAGTTGTTTTCAGAGAATGAAATACCTTGAAATGTCATGACTGACCAATCAGACTCAAGCATTCCACAGAGCCGTGTAATAATTTAGTTTAAAGCACAGCCACCACAAATTCAGACTTAACAACTCTTATTTACTTTAAAATCATTCTGGGGTTAAATACAGATCTGAAATCATAACAAGAAATAGTTTAATAGCTATGATACTGGTTTTGAAATCAAATGTTTGCATAGTTATGACAGGAAACACTGGCATCTAACAATGCCTTGGAAAAAAACAATTAATCTCAAAAAAATAAAGTATTTTCATAAACCCAAATAGAAAATAAAACAGTTATCAAATAAGCATGTGTCCTATTCTGTGTCCTAAACTCCTAAAACATCGGTGTCTCATTTTAGGTCAGTCAATGCAATTTATGAAAGAAGGCAATTAAATCTGTATGTGTGTGTGTGTGTGAAAATATTCAGATGTAACTCCCTTTGTAATCATTAACATTTTCAAAAGTAACTAATTTAATTACACAATTTTACTCAGTAACTGTAATTACAATTACATTTATTTTGTAATTAAATTACATAATTATGTTACATGAAACTAGTTACTCCTGTGGGATTACAAATTTAAAAATACAATTTAAATATAAATTAAAAATATGCTGATTCTATGTTCTGACATAACATCAAGTGAAAAACTAAGGTGAAGTACATTGTATTTAGCATTTAAGGTAAATATGATGACATCAGACAAATGATTCTTTCAAGCAAAGTTTGTAGCAAGAGGTTCCTGTTCTCTTATTGTAAGTCAAATGAGCCAGATTACTACAGAGACTCTCACCTTTTGTTTGTAATGGCTCTTGGTCCTTTTGCATGCTTTGTTTGGGGTCGTTACCCAGATGCTTGGTGTCCATTTCTGGGGACTGCCCCCTAAATGTATATAAACTACAATGTGTCACTGCCTTAGTTAGACTTTGATGACTGCAGTGCCATGAGCGTGTTCTCAATAAAGAACTCTGTTGAAGATACCCAAGAGTCTCCTGGTCTTCGCTTCTGAGTTTCCAACAGTGTTGGTGCCGTGACCCGGATAGAGCTGAAACCAGATTGAAACTTCAAGCTCAACAAAGATCTGACTTCGTTCCTGACTGAATCTTTCTGTACCAAGGTTGGTGAGTGTCACTCTATCCAAAAGAACCGTTAAAAACCAGTACAAATTTGTTATCCTCTGCACCGTCAGAGAAGAGTTAACAGACGGCTGCAGGGAAGATTAGCATTACGTGGTAATAGCTGTTACCCTCTGCTTTGCCAGGGACAAGTTTCAGCTTGGTTAACAGACTAGTTATCCTCTGCTTTGCCAGAGAAGAAAGTTCGATGCTCTGTTCAGTCAGGGAAGGTTAACGGCAGTTACAGTGTGTTATCCTCTGCTTTGCCAGGGAAGGTGAAATACATTATAATGTGTATTAACTGGCTTATCCTCTGCTTTCTCAGGGAGGTCATTGGTGAATCCTCTGCTTTGCCAGGGAAGTTTAAAAACAGTTAAAAACTGTGCTAACAAATTTATCCTGTGCTTGCCAGGGAGGTTTTAGAAGTGTTCTGTTGTGTCAGAAAGACATTACAACATGTTTAGAAGGAATTCTAGGCTGATTCCAACAAATGAGAAAGGTGAACTAGCTAACCTTTTATGGACTGTGAATTCAAATCATTGTTAGGAGAGCACAAGGACTCAGTTGTGACAGAGTCAGTTAGACTGAATTTGACAAAGAAATTTGGTATTGATCCAGAAAATGTATGGACAATCGAAGAATGCAAGAATGTATCGGGAGCATGTATTCACAAGAACAATGTGAAAGGCATTATTTGCTGCCACCAAGAATTTGGTTTAGTGCTAGTTACACAACAGTCTCAGCGTAACTCAGAGCTAGAGGAACGGAACAAAGGACTCCGTGCTAGAGTATCTTCTTTGAATAGGAAATTGAACCGCATTAAAACTTCAGCGAAAACTGATGTGAAAGAAGTTAGTCAGCCTGATAACAATTATGCTTGAAGATCTCAGGAAATTGAGGGAATTGAAAGTGTTCCTCCAAACTCTTCTGTTGTCCAAGTACAAACTATTGCCAAAGCGCAAGGACCTAAAGATATAGAGAGACTATCCCAGAGCTTACCCTCAGCACACACAAATTTTTCTGAATTTAGAGGAGCACTAATCAGTAAAATGCACCTCTTCGACATGTCTTTATCAGAAGTCACACAGCTGGTGTCAGAAATTCTAACTGAATCTGAATTCAACCGTTTTGAGTCTGCTGTTACTTCTGAACTACAACATGCCAGTAAAGGCGATTTGAGAGAGGGTGTTTTGAAAACTCTAAAGAATCACTAACTGTGTGCAAAGGAAATAAGAAACTGTGAGTGAATACACGGAAAGGTTCTGTCAGACAGCTGTAAGTTACAGTGGAATGGTTGATAATCCTGAAATTGTGCTAGATGGCAAGGGACCCCTAGTCCGCATCTGGTCAGATGGCCTTGTAGCTGAGTACAGAAAAGCATTGCCATTCCTAGATCTAGCTTGGTCTAACAGAACTCTCAGAAGTAACCTAGACTAACCTAACTTAGCTTCATGGGAAAGAGACTCTGATGTTAAAGCCAGAGTAAAGATTGCAGCAGCATCCTTTCAGGTCAACACAAAGAACCAACATAAATGTCCTAAGAGGGAGGGCAGTTGTCATTACTGTAGTAAACTGGACACTGGATGAAAGAGTGTAGGAAAAGCAAAAAGACATTAGGAGAAGTGAACAGCTTTACTCAGCTCTTACTCAGTCTACTTACCACTCTGAAGCAGCCCCGCCCACTTTGCCGAACTGTTGGAGCAGCTTGCTCCGGTGATAACTGTTAGGGCTGTGAGTGCTTAATTTCCCCAGTACTGTACAAGATTAAATATTCTTTGTAAATAAAACTACAGGAAGGTGACTGTCACTCCCTTCCATTGAGAGAATGCCAGTTAAGTACACTCACAGCCTTCAAAGCTATACTACAACACACTCCAGTCACTCACCCATTTTTTATGAGTTAATGATGTTTGCTATGACTGATGTGTCATCAAAAGATATAGATGTTGCGCAATAACGTTTGCAAACCAATTACAGGGACAGACTAGGACACACAGACCACTGAGAAGCCCAGGGAAGAACTGAAGTGCAACATGCCTCGGGGGCCAACCCTGTAGTGAAGACTTCCTCATAGGTTTCCCCTATCAGTAGTTTATCCCCACCTCACTGGTCCATAGGTCTCACATGACTTAAGACTAGGTCAACAAAACCACTATATGATCACTAGACTTAAAACCACTATACGATCAACAGAAGTCTAAAAATGTCTATGCATGAATACTGCTGGTCTGCTGTTTCTCTGTTTTCTTGTGTTGCAGGTATGTGTACATGCCATGATGTCTTCAAAAGCAGCATCCTGGAGTAAAGCATCACCTCAGACATCCATGAACAAGCTTCACGAGGACAAAGAGTCATCTGAGTGAATCTACGTGGGAAATGGACTACAGAAAACTACAGACTACACAGCTATTCAGGCGCCATGGATGTCAGGACTTCCACTCTTACGCTACATGGTTTTCTGTGTCAACATGTAGCTTGTACGACATGTTACCATCCATGTCGTATGTGTCAACAGTTATGGTTCTGAAAAGAACTATTACACCTAATTAAATCTAGGACAAGACAAATTTAAGAATTACAATTTTAAGAATCTATTTAAAATATGCTGATCCTATGTTCTGACATAGCATCACATGAAAAACTAAGGTGAAGTACATTGTATTTACCATTTAAAGTCTTTGAGTAGTTGATGATTGGATTAGTACTGGGAAATGGGGCAGTTTGCTATACCCGAATACTTCATTTGCATGCTTTGTTTGGGATCGTTACCCAGATGCTTGGTCCCCATTTCTGGGGACTTCCCCCTAAATGTATATAAGTTACAATGTATCACTGCCTTAGTTAGACTTTTGATGACTGCAGCACCACGCAACGCATTCTCAATAAAGAACTCTGCTGAAGATACCCAAGAGTCTCCTGGTCCTCGCTTCTGAGTTTCCAACACTCCCCAACACTGCATATTTACAATATTTGTAGGGGACTTCCATGTTAAAAATGTTGTTGTTAAGCATTAGCTTATATGTTTATGTTGAAATGTTATCAGTTCAATTTTACACATTTTTTCATAATCTGTCTGTAAATGTTTGTATCTCAGGGAATTCATTGCCTCTTTAGGGGTATAAATCAAGATATTTTTTACATATAGATTCTGTGGTCTATAGACTTTAGACATGTATGCAATTCACTGCAATTCAGTGAGTATTGAGAGATACACAAATAAACCTTCTTTAAAAGCCTGTTATGTCATATCTGACATTTACTTTTTAACATAAAAAAAAAAAAAGATAAATGCCTAATCAAGAAAACCCGAGCTGGTTCAGCCCACATGTTCATCTTGAATTAATACTATAACAATATAAAAGTTATTCTTACGTTTACATTATGAAAATCATTAAAGATTTCACAGCAAATACTTCATTTGATTTAAAAAGGTTAGAAAGCATAAAGGATTGCATACAACAGGTTTATCAGTAAAGTTTTAATCATGTTAATAATTAATAGGAGCTAGATCTCTTCCTATCAAATATGATACAGCTAATATACTCATAAACAGACCTAAATAAAGGGCAGTCGTGGCCTGAGAGTCGGACTGCTCTATGTGCACTTGGATGGGATAAATGCAGAGCATAAGTATGGGACGCACAACATTACCATACTTGGTCACACGTCACTTTCACTTTCATATTATAATTACTGTCTAACAGCACATTAAAACTAATGTTTACTGTACGTTATGAGAGCACGAAATGTTTTTAAAATGTAGCTAAAATATTATTGCCAAACAAGCATTTTTCAATCAGTTTATACCCGCAAAGCGTAATTTAGTATGCATTCAAAGTACCTGCATCCTGGAGAAAAATCTTCTTCTCGGTGTGTTTGTGTGTCATCCATGACGAAGCTTAACAGACAGAAGAGTGATTTCTCCAACACTTACTCTGGGTGGAAATAACAAACAAATCATTCAATTGAACGGATCCTGAGAGTCGGAGAAACAGCAGAACGACGGTGACGTTCACTCAAATAAGCAATGTTAGTCTTATGTTAACTCAAATGCTAAAATTAACCACAGACCACAGGAAACAGCAACGAAACCATCTTCTTTGCTTAATAATAGAGCTAACAAACGCATATCAAAGAACACGTGAAGAAATATGCGAAAGAATGAGGGCGTTACCTGCAGCGTCGAATCACCTGAGCATCCTCTGCACATAACGTCACATGCATTCTCCACTGCTCTCGACACTGCCCGTGGATCTGCTTCTTCTAATGGCACATTAAAATAGCACAGGATTTTCTACATTTATTATCAATTTCATCTACGTTTTTTCAGTGTATATCAATCCAGAAACCAAACCAAATATTTAAATGTTTCCACTCGTCCAGAGCTGGGAAATAAATTAATTAATTAATAAACATTTTTGCTCTGAGCAGCCAACCACTAAACAGTAGATTATCTGCAAAAACTAGGGATGCACTGATTATGATTTTCCATGGTCGATTCCGACTGCTGATTTTTACAAGCAAATGGGCAGATTCTGACATCAACTGCTGTTTATTTTTCTTTAAGCAAGAGACAAGGAATTATGAAAGTGTGCATGAACAATGTTTACTAACCACTGTATTTTAATGATAATCCATAGAAGGATGCTTTATACATGTAGCATGAGGCGTTATATTTTATTTTAATTAGATTGTATAATTTTAGGATTTAAAGCAAGCAGAATGTTCTGACTTTAGCTTTGTGAAATTATGCTGAAAATCCCACTCTCTGACAGCAGCGATATAGCATTACCTTCAAAGATACATGTAAATTAACATATAAAAATTTATATAATACTGTAAAGCTGCTTTGACACACACTTATTTCCAGGGGTGAAGCAATATTTATGTAGGCAGAGCAAGATACTTCAGCGCTTTGTCTGTGTCACATTTTGATTGGGTTTATTGCTGTCAATACAGAAGACAAACCAATGGGCTGATCGATCATTTAATCAAAAATCGATCATTTTATATACAATTTATTCAAGATAATTTCAAGATACTTTTTGTTCCCACTATATACTTATCAAATCTTCAACTCAGGGCTATTTAACACATACATTTGAAAGTGATTTGTATAAATTAGTTTTAAACAAGAAGGGATGGCTTTACACACACTATTATATTCTCTAAAGGAACATTTGATCTCAAATTTCTCCATTAAATATTAAATTGACCATCTTCATCAGGTCAACAACATATAAAACATGTTTGATTACTTCCTTTTTATTGTAATGGTTCTGTTAATCCACAAGGTGGAACCGTGTGGTGTGAAGTTGTGGGTGAATATATTTTCTATGTTTACTAATTATCTTGTATGTAATTCTTCAGACATTGTTAAACCTAAGCATTTCACTTTAGATTTAACAAAATGGATTCTATTTCTCCACTTTTTTAAATTTAGTCATAGGTCTGATGCTGTAGAAAAAAACTGAAATAATGTTCAGGACTGTAATTAGCAAAATAATTTGATACCCATAATCAAACATGGTAATTCCTTTTAATTGATTGATGGTTGACAACTAAATAAGCTAACATTTGAGTGCATAATATAAACAGGGATATAGAAGTGTCATTCTAGAATATTTTAATAACCTTGCAAAATCCTTCTCCAAAACCAAACGTAAATATAAATTCATGCTCCACCGTATGGAATGCTTTTTTTTTTTTTTAAAAATCTATAAATAAAACAAGGCCATCTGATTGTATCAGTGATTAATAGTCAGTCATATCCAGAATTAATATGATTTTCAATATATCTTTCCTTAATGAATGCTGAGTTTTCTAACAAGTTTGAGATAATTAGCATACAACAAGGCAAGCTATTTAAAATCTGTATATAATAGAATTGTTGGTCTCCAATTATCCAATGATAGCAATTGTTTTTTGGGTTTAGGTTGCACGGTTATTAATTCTGTTTTCATTGTAGGTGATAAGCTCCATTTCTAAATGCATTCTAAAAATGCAATAGATAATAATTTCCGAATATCCTTCCAAACATGATTTTAAAATTCTATAATTAAGTTAGACATATCTAGCGTTTCAATCTCCTCAGTGAGAGCCAACACCTGTTGATAAAATCTATTGTTTTTTAACAAATTATTTCAATTATTTCAATATATTATTCAATTTTTTTAATATTAGGAGAGATCTGAGGTTTCTTAGAAATTGATAAGGACATAGTAACCATACAATGATCTTTAGGAGGGTCAACTAAAATTTTACATTCTGAGACATTATTACATAGTTTACTAAAAATAAGACAGTAATTTAATATCAGACCTTTCCTGAGGGATTAAACCATGTATGCGGAGTACTGTTTAGGTTAGATACCCTCCAGAAGTCGATCACATTTACAGTTTTACATAAATCCAATATAACGTGTATAGTATAGTAGAATGTGAACCACTCTGAGGTCTCTGGTTTAGCCATTAATTAGGGACTATATTAAACTCATCCCTTATTATCATATTTTCTTCTTAATGTTTTTTTTTCAATTATTAACCAAATGATCAAGTTTATATATAACATTTGTCATGTATTTCTACTGCTATCATTAACCAGTGGCCTTTATTCCCTTTAAAAACAATTACAGAGCCTTCAAATCTGTTAAATAATACCATCACTTCAGCTGAATATGAAGATCCAAGTGCAAACAAGACTAAATCACACCAGTGTATTTTACAAATGTTTTCATTGTTCAAAACAGAATGAGTCTCTTGTAAGAAAACAGTTTGCTTTTTGTTCCTTGCAAAATAAAAAATAGTCTTACACTTAATACTGTTTTTTAAGCCCATAATGTTCAAAGATAGAAAAGAAACCAACATAAATTAATAATGCAACCGTTTCAGTATGCACTCAACTTCATTGTGAACATGTATTTAACAACTATTTGACAAAACCATACCAGCTATTACATACAGTATGCATTTTAGTTAAACACCTTTTCTTATACAGTTTTAGCAGATTACTTCTATCTGATATGTGACAAACCTTGGATATTTTAAATATTTATAATGGGATCATCAGTTATGTGTCAACTCTGGATCCATCAACAAGTGCATAGTCTTTATTTAGAAAGGCTCTCTTCCCATTTTTTCTGGCTTCTTGCAATTGCAACTTAGCACGATCTTCGTGATCATCTTTTGAAAAAACTGCTTTAAATTGTATGTTCATCTCTTTACACACTCTCGATTTTTTCCACACTTCGTCTTAAACAGTCTGCTTTGCAAACTGGATGATCACTGGCCTGGGTAATTTGTTAGTAGCAGTGTTATTTCTGTTTTCTAAATAAAGCAGTCAGTGGAGCACTGACCACAGAATCGCCCGGGCAAGGATTACAATCATCTTCTTTTTAATTTCTGGCTGATTAGTCTGAGATCTCACCTTCTCTTGTTCCAAACACTGCTGTCTCTTTTGTCTTTCGCCTTTGTTTTTACTTTCTTGGGATTCAGGCTGGGCAATGGTGTATGTTCGTATGTTGTTTTTGCAGTTTCTACCATCAGAGCTTCAATTTCTTCTTCCTGACATACCTCTGTGAGAGCATGTATGCTGTATATGGTCATAAAGCCCAGTAGATTTATGTGGAAACAGGACTATCACGATCAGGTTTTACACAATAATGATATAGACTAATAATAATAGAAAATTTAGGTGATAGCATTATTTGTTGCACTACTGTACTTAGAACAGTAAGTAGCAAGTATTATATTTGTATCACTACTGTACTTAATACAGCATTAAAGTACAACAATATATGAGACTGACAACGTTTATACTTCAAACTCATGTTATAGCATTGAGTTTTTAAAATAACCTCCTTCTGTGAATGTAGCTTTTATCACCAAATGAGGCAGAAATTATATTATTTTACAGTATTCTATACAGTGATAAAGGCTGAAAGTGATAAATGTTGATTAGCACTACATTATAAATATACATTATCCTTATGAAAAATATGTGAGATGTCTTGAAGAACACTGATAAACCATACACCTTTGCAGTGGTGAGTGGTTAATTATTATCTTATATTCTCCAATTTCACACACAGGAGGTCTGTTACTGAACTTGGGTCAATTTAAAAACTTTAAATTAACAAAAACTCACAACAGTATAATGTCTCCAGTTTATAATGTGGATCGTCTTTCAGATCAGAGAGTAACTTCCTACTGGAATCTTCTAGTTTATTCTCAAACAGATTCAGTTCTTTCAGGTGTGAGGGGTTTGATCTCAGAGCTGAAGCCAGAGCAGCACAACCTTCATCTGTGATGCCACAATCTCTCATCCTGTAAAGAACAATGACACAATGTGAATTGTAGTTGAAGTGTGTGTAGTTTGTTATTGACTCTGGTCTTAGAGCAGGAGAAAAGAGATATAATGACAAGCATTGCCACATACTGCTGCTGACAGAATGAGATTTATGCATGATGATGCACAATGGTGCTGCTTGAAACTGTCATGTGCTTCAGGACTGAACAAATGCACAGAGCTGAATGTGAGATATTGTTTCACAGTAAAATAAGGGTGGATCTGTCTGGAGAAATAGTCACTTGCAGCTCTAATAAACACTTTGCTTTACAGGAGCCATGTGTTCCCCATTACAACTCATTTATTTCCTCTTGTGATCAAAAACATCGAGCACATTTACATCAGGGGTGCCCAAACCCAGCCCTGGAGGGCCGGTGTCATGCAGAGTTTAACTTCAACCCCAATAAACACACCTGAACCAGCTAATCAAGCTCTTACTAGGCACACTAGAAACTTCCTAGCAGGTGTGTTGAGGCAAGTTGGAGCTAAACTCTGTAGGACACCCCTGATTTACATGGAAAAAAATGTTCAGATTTTAACACCATTAAGACAATACTCTGATAAGAATCTACCATGTAAATAGGAATTTTTGATTACCTTAATTCAGCTGAAGTCATACTCAAAGTAAACACAAATCGAATTAAGACATGTGGAGTATTCCTATTTTAGTCTCATTATCCAAGTGCAGTATAGCCATGTACACACAATCACACTATTACCATCATGTAGGACTTTTCGGTGCATTTTGCGACTGGATACACACAGCAAACAAAAGAGGCAAGAGATGGGATCGATCCTGGAGGACCACTGTTCTGCAGAGTTTAGCTCCAGCCCTGATAAAACTGACCTGCCTGTAACTTTCTAGTAGGGTGTAACGATACATGTATTTGTACCGAACTTTCACGGTACGGGCATCTCAGTTCGGTGCATGAGGCCTTACAGCGAATACAGGCAATTCACCCTCAATCGAGAAGGGGGTGCCTGCAGTAAGGCAACTCTGTTTGATAACCATCGGCAGAAGAACAGTGAATGCCAGGAGCTGCGCACTTGAAAACAAATACCTCTAGACAGTGTTCATGTGCTGATTCTGAACGCGTCTCTCACTGACAAAGGAGTTTAACGTTACTTTAAAGGCTTGTGCACTCAACTGTCTGCGAAATGGAGCTTTGTGCTCTCATATTATTTGTGATGCATCCAAAAGCTAAAGTATTATTTATTATGTACATTATAGACTTTGTACTTCAGTCGCGTTCTTACGAAGACACAGTGAGACGGGCGCACTCAAGTTTGGTTCAACAATTGCGCTGTCAAGTTAGCAATGCAAGAAGACTGGAACTGATATGTTTTGTGTTTGTGTGCACTGGGGCGATTACTTCAACTTTACTCATACCAGCAAAATCAACTAAAAATGCCATTTGAGTTTACTTTCTGTCACAAAACTGAACTGAAACCCAGCAACCCTAAACCCACTCATCTCCACCCCGATCGCTGAATCCACCCAACTTCGCCCCCTGGATATTGTATTCTGCAGTGAGGGGCTATTGACAAACATTTCCACTAGTTAGTGTATGTACGTCCTATAGAGAAGATGCCGTGTTCTGCGCTGTGCAAGTTTGTTTTGTTTTCATTGCTGAAAAATGATGATCTGAAAAATCAGTGGTTAAAATGAATTTTTTCCATGATACCACAGCAATACAATTCAAACTTTGTTGCGCTCCTGATTTTACAGAGAACTGCTTCACTAATCTTGGTCCATACCTTCATTATTTGGACCAACAAGCATCTCCAAACCACAATCTGTAAGTACGAATGATACGGTATGTGTACATTTTCAGTTGAGAGCCCAAAATATCCAGTTTGTTTGTGATAATATGTGATATAATCTTAATAATAAAGAATGCAGCCATATTTTACAAACTACGTTGTTGAATCACGTGAGCACTCGGCTAACATATCCACCATTATAGTTTTGTGAAGTATTCACAGTTTAGCAGCTAAATTTTAACTGTGGCCACGGTTTGCTTGCAAGCGTTAAACAATTTTTTTTTTATGTTATTATTTTAAGAACCGATTGGAGCACTTTATTTTTGTTCTATGTAATGGTCGATGCTTTGTCACTGGTAGTGCTCGCTAACTTGCTCAAGTACTCCTTTCTGTACCAAATCACAACAGACTTGGCCAGCTGAACAATCAGAGCAAAGTTAGTTTATGGAAGGAAGGGGTTTGCTCAGAACTGCTCGAACTAATGTTTTCGAAATCACTGAGAAATGACTCTAATATTAAATGTATATTTTGAGAAAATTACAATGTTTTTTGACTTAGATGCATTTACACCTGTTGTAGGTGACTCCAACACAATATCAGGACACTTTTAAAAAAATCATATGACCTGCTCTTTAAAACTAAACATATTCAGACTGTCTGTTGAACATCATGTGATGTGATGGAGATGAAACAAACTTCATTTCTCAGTCATTTCTGCTGAGATTTAGTCCGTTTAGTGAACATTGCTGATTTTATTTTTAGAATTGACATTAAAGGATATTTTACTGAATACAAAGACGTATGCAATATCAGAGAGATCTTACCACAGAGTCTCCAGTTTACAGTGAGGATTCTGTAGTACATCAGAAAGCAGCTTCACTGAATCTCCCAGATTGTTCCTAGACAGATTCAGTTCTGTCAGGTGTGAGGGATTTGATCTCAGAGCTGAAGCCAGAGCAGCACAACCTTCATCTGTGATGCCACACTTACTCAACCTGTAGAGAACAATGACACACTCTTCTCTCTCTCAGGTCAGGGCCTGTATTCACATAACATCTTAAGGCTAAAAATAGTTTATAACTTAACCAGCCTAGGAGAAAATATTGGGTGTGTCAATCCTAAATTTAGGACTCCTAAATTTTTTGCTCTAAAAGTATTTCACAAAGCGTTTTAGCGCTAAAACTAGCTCCTAAATCTGTGAAACGTTAGGAGTAGTGAAAAGGACTCCTTTGTCACTAAGATCAAATTACAAACTATCCTTACTGCTGAAAAAACAATACATCACAGAAATTATACTGATTTCCACTACAAATACCATTACAAACATTACAAACCATCAACTTTTAACAATTAAAACCATTAAAAATGGTTTCCTATAGTGTGTTTTGGGACGTTTTAACAAGCCACCAACAGAAGGTGACCAATTACCAGTAGAGACCATCAGGCACCATTACATTACAGTTGCACAGACACTATTGGAAGAGAACTGAACTGAGCTGGACAATGATGACACTGAATCAGTGATTAACAATGATCGGTAATATGAACTGAAAAACTGACTGTTTACTATTGTCCTCTTGCATTATCAACACACTATTTTCCAGCTATATAAATTAAGGTAAAAAGATGATTATTTATGATTTTACCACAGTGTCTTCAGTTTACAGTGAGCATTTCGTAGTACATCAGAAAGCAGCTTCACTGAATCCCCTAGATTATTCCTAGACAGATTCAGGTCTCTCAGGTGCGAGGGGTTTGATCTCAGACCTGTAGCCAGAGCAGCACAACCTTCATCTGTGATGCCACAATCATACAACCTGTAGAGAACAATGACACACTCTCTCAGATCAGATCACTTTGAGAGTCAAACAATTATTAAAGATAAAGGACAATGCAAAGCACAAATCAATATGTTTGATCAACACGTTCTCACTCCCAACTCGTCACATATTGACGCTTAGTCAGGACCCTTTGGCGTCACTTCTTGACATTTAGGGTACCCCTTTATCGCCATTTTTCGACGTGCAGGGTCGTCCAGTGCATTAAATAAGAAACCCTTGGTGTCAATGTGCTGACGCGAAAGGCACTGGGAATTTTATCGCCATGATTAAATTATATATTGGGTAATAATATTGCTATTATTGCATATATGTTGGGGTGTGATTTGTTTCAATGCAAATAGTCACAACAGTTTTATTTATATTACACTATTTACACATTTAACCCAAGCCCTGCCCCTAAACCTAACCATTTGTCAACAAAACACAAGATATAACAGGCAGATACAATTATATTCATAATTTATTCAAAAAGTATTAATATTTCAAGTCTTCCAATGCAAAACGATTGATTTGTAAGAAGAATAGATGCGATCGCCATCTCCGTCCGCCGTCCTGTGTGCTGTTGTAGTCTGTCTGTGCATGAATTAAAAAAATGCCGCCAGCCTTTCGACAGCCTTGAAATGCTATTGGCTCTTGTGTGTCTCTTGACCGATTGCGGCACACTAATGTTCGAGTCTATCTTTTTGAATGAGATGTGAGCATGACAGTGTGTTAACGGAGCGTGATGATTTCAGCGATTAAAACCTTAAATCTTTGCATAAAGAGAGCATATGGCCTCAGCAGACTTGGAATGCAATAGGACTTGTTTGTAATGCTTTTATACTGCTTGTTTATGGTCAATTTTTGCAATAAATACCTGTGACTGTACTTATATTTGTCTGCTACATCTTTTATATTGTTTAGAAATGGGTAGGTTTAGGGTAGGGGTGGGTTTAGATGCTCCAATGAAAGTATACATTTATATAAAAGTATTTCTATTTTTTTACAAATGCATGCAAACCATTAAATTAAGACAAACAACTGAAAACAATGGAGGATCCTGCAAGTCGAAAAATGACACAAAAGGGGTACCATGGGTGTCAAAAAGTGACACTAGAGGGGTCTTGACCAAGCATCAATATGTGACAAGTTGGGAGTGAGAATGTGCACTCTGACTGTAACTCAACAGCTGGGTTGTTTCGTCGGAGACAGGCTCAACCCAGCAGTTGGGTGGGTAAAAAAAAAAAAAAAAAAAACTCCAACATTAAAAAAGACCCAGCAGCTTAGTTACAGAAAAACTACCCAGTACCTGGGTAAAACAATACTGAAAATAACCCAATAAAATGACTCAACAGGCTTAACAGAATTTCAGTTAAAAAAATAACCCCGCATTTTTTAGTGTATGAACCTAACTCAACTATCGCTTTGTGTTGTTAGTCAGATAAAATGCCAGAGAGAAGAAAAACGGACATAGGATAGCAGAGGAGGATCTATTATATTATGCAAAATGTCAGTTTTATGCAATATCTGTCTTAACTGATGACACTATTCAGTACATAACGTGTATCATATGATCTTACCACAGTTTCTCTAGTTTACACTGAGGATTCTGTAGTACATCAGAAAGCAGCTTCACTGAATCTCTGAGTTTATTCCACGACAGATCCAGTTCTGTCAGGTGTGAGGGGTTTAATCTCAGAGCTGAAGCCAGAGCAGCACAACCTTCATCTGTGACGCCACAATTACTCAACCTGTAGAGAGATTATAATCGTACTTGTGAAACGCTATCAAACTGCCAAACTATCAAACTATTATCCAAGGTTCACACAAATAAAAAAAATGTAAGATTGGATTAAATCAAAATGTATCTATTAACTGAGCAAAATTGTAAATGTATGTAATTATATTATAAATGAGTAAAAATATATGTATAATACATGTGTCACGAATCTGGTCGGTGTCCCGCTGTCCGCCCACCACCAGATGTCACTTTCACCCCATCATTACACTCTGACTCTTGTACCACTCCCCGAACTACATCTCCCGCCATGCATCACGCTGATTGCGTCTATTCATGTGACCAATCAGCAGCTCTCTATAAAAACCCTGGACTTTCCCCATGCAAACCACGGAGTATTGTGAGTTGTTATTGTGTTCTCTTGTTTAGCGTTTCCTAGTTCCCAGTGTTTATTCCCCTCGCCTGTCTCCCCGTTCTCGACTGTACCGCCGCCTGCCTTTTCGGACTCTCGCTCTTGTTTATTGGTTTATTCTCCTAGCTCAGCCCCTTACGGATTACGTTTGCCACGGATCGACCCTCGCCTGTTTCACGGACTTCTATTGTGCATCGCCTACGTTAAACCTGTCTGCTATTGTTGTTTTACCCCGCCTGTACGACCATGTCTTTGTCTCGTCCCAATAAAAGCTCGCAAGTGGATCCGCTCGCCTCTCGTCTCGTTCACCCCGTTACAACATGTAAATTAAACTTTTAACTAGTTTAACATGTTTAAAACTTATCTGCATGCTGGACTGTAACCTGGCAGATAGTTCATGTGTTTAAATTTAAGTTTGAATCTCGCTCTTGTCATTCCAGATGCCCTTCTGTAAAATTTCAAAACTCCAAAAAAATAAAAGTAACAAACAATTATAATTAATGACTATCTTGGAGATTTTAGTTGTCTTCAGAATTGTGTGTTCAAGTATTCTGCTGTTTTGCTCCAATAACTGATACGCTGAATTTTAGGAGATTTGGGCTGCTGTACATATGAGCTGCTTCTCCACTTGTTTTGTTGCTCTTGATTTCTGCTCGGTCTTTTATGCCAATTCCTTCTTTATGTTTATTTTAACATTTCGAACAGGAAAACTTGAATTATAGTTATATGCAGTTTCTTTTTACTTTCTTTGAATGCCTAAAGAGTTCTTCAGAGCAGTCTACACGACTGCATTCCCAAACAGCAGGCATCAACCTCCGAAAGCAATGACTGCATTTATTATGTTTCACCTGCTAAGGCACAAGTAATTTATTATATATGAAAATATTATATATTCAGTGGCTTCTCCTACTTTTCATAGTGATATTTAATGGCAGTTTATCAGGAAGTGACAATTTGGTTCTCTTTCACTTGTTGGATGGAAACGGCGCTTATTCACAAATGTTCTATGCAATATTCCAGTTTTGCGCATAAGTTAAATTTGAAACTTTGGATGGAAACATAGTCACTCTATTGGAAATGCATAAAAATGCTGACCACTAAAATAATAGCTACAGCACTTAAGAACTTTGATTTTCCTAATGTTTTAACAGTGAAGTGATTATTCTCACTGATACTTACTGAACTGATCTGGATTCTTTAATCACAGGCAGCAACTTCTGAAGAACTTTCATATTTTCAGGCTTATTAATTCCTTTAACAAATTTATCAAGACAAAACTCATTCAGTTCCTCTTCTGATGTCAACAATACAAAAACTACAGCTGACCACTGAGATGAGGAAAGTTTGGCTTCCTTTATTCGTCCAGATTTCAGATACTGTTGTATTTCCTCCATTAGTGAACGATCACCCAGTTCATTCAGACAGTGGAACAGATTGATGGATTTCTCTGGAGAGTCATTGGCCCTGATCTTCTTCTTAATGTACTCAACTGTTTTCTCATTGGTGTCAGAGCTGCTTCTTTTAAGTGTCATAATTCGTTTCAGGAGAATCTGATGAGACTCCACTGACAAACCCAGAAGGAACCGCAGGAAAAGATCCAGATGTCCATTTTTACTCTGTAGAGCCTCATCCACAGCGCTCTGATGAAGCTCAGACAATGAAGCGTGTTTTGATAAAATGAGTTGAAACCTGTCCTTCAATTTAGAATGCGCACTCTGTTTGGTGATTTGGTCAATCACATTTCTGTTGTGGTTTGTCCAGGAGAGGTGCACATATAGAGCTGCTAGATGTTCCTGAATGCTCAGATGAACAAAGCAGAAGACTTTCCCCTGATACAAGCCAAACTCCTCTCTGAAGATCTGAGTGCACAATCCTGAGTACACTGATGCTTCTGTCACATCAATGCCACACTCTCTTAGGTCTTCCTCATAGAAGATCAGGTTGCCTTTCACAAGCTGCTGAAAAGCCAGTTTCCCCAGTTTGAGAATCATGTCTTCATCTGTCACCTTCTCCTCATAGTCCTTCTCACGTTTGATGTTGGTCTGAAGGATCAGGAAGTGTGTGTACATTTGAGTGAGAGTCTTGGGAATCTCTCCACTCTCTGCTCGACTCAACATCTTCTCTAGAACAGTGGCTGAGATCCAACAGAACACTGGGATGTGGCACATGATGTAGAGGCTCCTTGATGACTTCAGGTGTGAGATGATTGTATTGGCCAGACTCTGATCACTGATTCTCTTCCTGAAGTATTCCTGCTTCTGTGGCTCATTGAAGCCTCTTACCTCTGTCACTCGATGGACACACTCAGAGGGGACGAGATCAGCTGCTGCTGGTCTGGAGGTGATCCAGATGAGAGCAGAGGGAAGCAGATTCCCCGCAATGAGGTTCATCAGCAGCACATCCACTGAGGCTGATTTAGATATATTACACAGTTTCACTTTGCTCTTAAAGTCCAGAGGAAGACGACACTCATCCAGACCATCAAAGATGAACAACACTTTATATTCATCACTGAATATTTCCATTTCTTTAGTTTCAGGGAAAAAGACATGAAGAAGATCTGAAAGACTGAGAGTTTTGTCCTTCATCAAGTTGATTTCTCTGAAAGGAAGTGGAAATATAAGATGGACGTCCTGATTCTCTTTCCCTTCAGCCCAGTCCAGGATGAACTTCTGCACAGAGACTGTTTTTCCAATGCCAGCGACTCCCTTTGTCAACACAGTTCTGATGGCTTTGTTTTGTCCAGGTAAAGGTCTAAAGATGTCACTGCATTTGATGGCTGTGTCCTCTGTTGCTGTTCTCCTGGATTGTGTCTCAATCTGTCTCACCTCATGCTCATTACTGATCTCTCCACTCTCACTCTCTGTGATGTAGAGCTCTGTGTAGATCTCATTCAGGAGTGTTGGGTTTCCCTGCGTCGCTGTTCCCTCATACAGACGCTCAAACTTCTTCATCATATTTGATCTAAACATGTTGAAAACTTCATGCCTATAAAATTAAAATACCACATTCTTACATGAGTTACAGAGGTAAATGTACAGAGCAAAATGTCTTCTTTTGTTTTCTGTGTTATGAGATGCTGACCATATCATAGGGTTTATGAAATGTGTCAGTTATTGATGTATTTGAGTGATGTGTGATTATGCATTGCATTAAAAAAAAAAAAACACAGTTTACCTTACACCAGGATACGTGCTGTCTTGTGGTTGATTCATAGACTGGTCATATTTCTTACAGACGGGTTTTGTTACAACTGATCTGGATGACAGGATTGACCTTGAATCAAGAATTAAACACTCTGAAATTGGTGACATTTTTCTCATGACCTTAATAACAGTTGTGACTTTATTAAAAATTCATCTGCTCAAAGTCACAACTGTAAACAATTTAAATAAATGTAAACAAATAAATAATTCTACTCTGTGCTCTGTATCTGCTTGTTGTCATTATATTTATTGCATTTCCTAGCCAGACGTCTGCTCATGTTTACTTATTATAGTGCTGAATAATTATGACAGTAATTTAATATATCTTACTATAATCATATCTATTATTATACAAAAATATAATACTTGATGTTAAACCTTGTGGCAACACTCTTAAAATTAACTGGTTGATGCAAAGATTCATCACTCCTCATAGACACACAGCTGGACTCTGGTTGTGATTTCCTCTGGTGAACTGAACTATAACAGAGAGAGATTAAAGATACACCAAGTACTTTCACAGATGTTTCTCCTTGTTTGAGCAAATGTTAAAATATCAGATTAAATAATGAAATTATCGCATAATAGAACACCACACATTCTTTACTTTGCTCTAAGGCAAGATTTAAAAAATTGTGACCATGGTTTTGTTGTGGAGAAAAATTCACTATCATATCAAAGTTGATGTATTTCGCACATTTCCAATATTTGTAGGGGCTACAATTTACAAAAGCTTATGATATTTATGTTGAAATGTTATGAATTAGATTTTTACATTTTTCATAATCTGCCTGTAAATGTAAATTTGTATCCCAGGGGATACGTCACCCTTTTAGGGGTATAAATAAAGATATTTTTACATATAGACTCTGAGGTCTATAGATTTTAGACTTTGTAGCCAAACTCTTAAATTACCATTTATTGTCAATTAATCAATCATTAATTTAGTTAGCAATACTGAATTCAGTTTTAGGTCAACATGGATTTTCTTCAGGCATGTGTATATACACACACGTATACACATGTGTATGCACCTATCAAATAAGTTAATAACTCAACAAGAATAACTCAAAACATATGCAAACTTCTGTATAAAAATATACAAAATATATATTTTGCATGTGTTTTTGTTTAGTATCATATTTCAAACATCAGGATTTTATGGCTCAAATATGCAATTCATATATGCATAACAGTGAGTATTGAGAGATACACAAATAAACCTTCCTCAAAAGCCTGTTATCTCATATTTGATATTTACTTTTTAACATGAAACAAATTAATTTAACATTAAAAATTATAAATGCATAATCAAGAAATCTCAAGCTGGTTCAACCCACATGTTCGTGTTGAATTAATACAAACAATATAAAAGTTATTCTTACGTTTACATTATAAAAATCATGAAAGATGTCACAGTTTAGTTTAGATCATAATTTGTAGGAGTTATAGGAGTTAGGTCTTTGCGTATTCCAAGTATGGGAGTATACTTCACTTCCACTTTAACATTATAATTATTGTCTAACACAATATTAAAACAAATGTTGACACTAAGTTATGAGAGAATAAAATGTTTTTAAAATGTAGCTAAAATATTATAACACACATTGCCAAACAAGCATTTTTCAATCACTTTATACCCGGTTAATATAGTATGTGTTCAAAGCACCTGTAACCTGGAGAAAAACCTTCATCTCGTGGTGTTTGTGTTTCATCCATGATGAAGCTGAACAGACAGAAGAGTGAGATGTCCAACACTTACTCTAAATGACAAACAAATCATTCAGTCAATCCGAGAGTCGGAGAACACAATGTTAGTCTTATGTTAACACAAACGCTAAAATGAACCACAGACAACACAAAACAGCAACGAAACAACGTCATTTGCTTAAAAATAAAAATACCAAACGCATATCAAACACATATCAAAGAACACACATCCTTAAGGAGAAATATGCGAAAGAATGCGGACATCACCTGCAGCGTCGAGTCACCTGCGCTTCCTCTGCCAGTGACGTCACACGCATTCTCCACTGCTCGCGACACTGCCCGTGGATCTTTTTCTAACAAGTAGTGCTCACTGCAGAGCCAAATGACCTCCAGCTACACCTCTGTGGAACTAAATGGGTGGAGTTATGTTTAGCGACAGAGTAGGGGGTAGGGTTTAGGGTGTGGTTGGAGTGTCTACCTCCACCCAAATACATCCAGCGAGGGGAAGCTAGAGCTCCAGCTCCTCCCATTTGGCTCTGCAGCGAGCACCCTCTTCTAATGGCACATTAAAATAACACAGAATTTTCGACATTTATTATCAATGATTTTCTATGTATATCAATCCAGAAACCAAACCAGATATTTAAATGTTTCCACTCATCAAGGGCTGGACTGGGAAAAACAGAAAAAACAAGCAAAAAAAAAAACATTGACATTTTTGCTCTGAGCAGCCCACCACTAACCAATAGACTGTCTGCAAAAACTGATGTAAAACTGAGATGCACTGATCATGATTTTTCATGGTCGATTCCGACTGCTGATTTGTTTTTGCAAGCAAGTAGGCAGATTCTGACATCAATTGCTGATTATTTTTTCTTTAAACAAGAGACAAAAAATTATGAAAGAGTACATGAACATGATGTTTATTAACCACTGCAATTTAATCACAATCCAAAAAAGCATACTTTATATGTGTAGCATGAGCAGTTATATTTTATTTCAATTAGATTGTATAATTTTAAGATTTAAAGCAAACAGAATGGTCTGACTTTAGCTTTGTGAAATTATGCTAAAAATCTCACTCTCTGACAGCAGTTGGCGCTTATGTAACAGCAGCAATATAGCATTTCCTTCGTATACATGCATGTAAACCCCAAACTCAGCATTTATATTTTTCTTCAACTGTTATGGGTATGGCAAATAGCGAGCTTTTTCTGCCCGTACGGTATTTTCTCTACTAGCGCATCTATTTTCTTCTCTTTGCGTCTGTCTTTATTATGTCTCGTCTCTGGCCTCTGTTAATGTCTTATTTACAGTATTTATATTATACTGTAAAGCTGCTTTGACACAATCTGTATGTTAAAAGTGCTATATAAATAAAGGTGACTTGACTTGACTTAACTCTTTACATACTTTGTAATATTTCCAGGGGTGAAGCAATATTTATGTAGGCAGAGCAAGATACTTAATCACTCGGTCTGTGGCACATTGTGACTGGGTTTATTGCTGTCAATACAGAAGACAAACCAATGGGCCGATCGATCATTTAATCAAAAATCGATCATTTTATTTACAATTGGTCATTTATTCAAGATTATTTCAAGATACTTTTTGTTCCCAATATATACTTATCTGATCTTCAACTCGGGCAATTTAACACATACATTTGAATATTCTAAAACTGTTTTGTATTAATTGTTTTAAACAAGGAGGGATGGCTTTACACACACTATTATATTTTCTAAAGCAGTGGTTTTCAAACCGGTCCTGTGAGCACCCCTGCCCTCCACATTTTGTCTCCCTCATCTAACACACCTGATTCAACTTACCAGCTCGTTAGTAGAAACTGCACAACAGGAATTGAGTGTGTCTGATAAGGGAGACATACAAAATGTGCAGGGCAGGGGTGCTCGCAGGACTGGTTTGAAAACCACTGCTCTAAAGGAACATTTTATCTAAAATTTCTCCATTAAATGTTGATTAAATTGACAAGCTTCATCTAATAGATCGACAACATATAAAACATTTTTCTTGTTTGAATACTTCCGTTTTATTGTAATGGTTCTGTTATTCCACAAGGTGGAACCATGTGATGTGAAGTTGTGGGTGAATATCATTTTCCAATAATACAAAGTCTGTTTGTGGAAATTTTAAAGCTTAATTTGGCTCATTTTCATACTGTCATTTATCTCTTCTATGTTTACTAATTCTCTGGTATGTAATTCTTTAGACATTGTTAAACATAAGCATTTCACTTCAAATTTAACAGTAATGGAGTAAAAGGAGAATACCTGTAGCACAACAAAACCAAAATGGAATCAAACTTAAATATATCTTTAAATACTACTGGTAGGTTTCTTTGATATCTATTTCAGGACATTTTCATACTATTTTATCAGAACCTGTGTAAAACCTACTGCTCATTCCAACATTTTGGATTATTTTCCCACTCCAAGACCAGAGCCTAAATATACAATCATGTTGAATTTCAGCCCGTAACAATACAAGCCCTGAAAATACAATGCATTAAAATGCCAGCACTGTTAATGCAATGCATTTTTTCCAGTTTTTGTTTCAAATAGCCATATGTCATTATTTTACTTCCATACAAGAGTAATGTGTGTCAACATAGCAATGAGTAATTTACTGTGTTCAGAGGCAGGAAAGAAAAAGCAAGAAACTGGCAAAATAATGTGAATGTTTAAGTGGGTACAAATCTGCCATGTTATGAGATTTTCCACTACACAATTATTGCTTCCAAAATAATTCATGATAATGATATTGTGATAATTATGGAATTTTTGAGTGATAGTATTATTTGCTTCTTGCATCACTACTGTACTTGGTACAGATTTAAGTACAATAATATATGAGAATTAAAACCTTGAAATCTCCTTCTGTGAACTGATGTGGCTTCTTATGATAGAATGAGGCAGAAAATATATTATTTAACAGTATTCTATACAGTGATAAAGTCTATGTCGATTAGCACTGCATTATAAATATACATTATCCTTATGAAAAATACCTGAGATATCTTCAAGAACACTGATAAACCAAACACTGTTGCAATAGTGAGCTAATCCTCTTTAGGTTTCAGCCACTAATTTTCAGCACTGATTTTCATGGGCCAGTATAAAAGGAGAAAGTGATGTGACATCACACACACACACACAAGACAGTGTGATGTTGTGTGTCTCTGTGTGTTAAGTCTCTGTTGATTGTGTGACTGTGACATCTCTGTAGCGGCTCCTTATTCACCATCAGCTGATCCTGAGGAAACTGGACTGGCATCTAAATACTGAGAGTCCTACAATAAAACACACAGACAGTCACACATGAGTAAGAGACATTACTGCTGTCACATCACATCAGCAGATCTATTTCAGAAAAAAAACACAGTATATTCATATTACAGCCAGAGATGAATGAACAACTGATCATAGATTAATAACAGTACAGGATTAATATCAAAATCACTCAAAGACACAGTAAGAGATGAAAATATTCATATATTCATAAATCAGTCACAGAATTATTTAAATAAACACTTACAATAGTCTAATGTCTCCAGTTTATAATGTGGATCGTCCTTCAGATCAGAGAGTAACTTCCCTCCTAATTTTCCTGTATTATTCCAAGTCAGATCCAGTTCTCTCAGGTGTGAGGGGTTTGATCTCAGAGCTGAAGCCAGAGCAGCACAACCTTCATCTGTGACACCACAATCTCTCAACCTATAGAGAACAATGACAAAGTGTGAACTGTAGTTGAAGTGAGGAAACCAGATTGAAAATTGTCCAGGTATCCATGTGAATTTAAGTACTACTTCGGCTGATTAAAGACAACCTTTTGCCTAGTAAAGGACGATTTGATATTGGTAATTAGTTGCTAAATAAGGTGTTATCCAGATTGCTCTTTTTCAGGAGGGGCTTAACAACTGCAGTTTTCAGGGAGTTTAGAAAATTCCCAGACAGATGTGAGTTGTTTACCACTTCTCAGAGATCTGCTTCTAACCAGTTAAGCACACTTTTTTTGATATATATATATATATATATATATAACTGTTTAACTGTTCGAAGTTCATATCAATCAGTCATTTCTGCAGTGATTTAGTGTGTTTACTGAACATCGTTGATTTTATTCTTAGAACTGACAATACATTTTACTGAGGACAGAGACATGTGTGACTATCAGAGAGATCTTACCACAATTTCTCCAATTTACAGTAAGGATTCTCTAGTCCAGCACATAAAAGTATCACACCAGAATCTCCTACTTTATTCCTAGACAGTTTCAGTTCTGTCAGGTGTGAGGGGTTTGATCTCAGAGCTGAAGCCAGAGCAGCACAACCTTCATCTGTGATGCCACAATTATACAACCTGTAGAGAACAATGACACACTCTTCACTCTATCAGATCAGATCAGTTTAGCTGTGGATGTATTATTAAGGATAAAGTACAAATTTAAATCACAAATCAAAATGTTAGATGGATCATTGGACTGACATCTAAAATGACAAAGAGCATAAAACATTAACATACAAAAAACATCAAGTCTCATTTACACAGGATAAACAACATTTCTTATAAGGGTCATTCCACAAAATCGGCGCCTTTTCCACTGGGAAAACTGGAAAATAAAAAAGTTTAATCAACATTTTTTAAATATCCATGAAATGAAGACTGCTTAAAATGACAAGAAATTGTATTGTGCCATCTCAGGCTATGTATTTTATTATAACATAGATTATAATCTATGTCATCCCTGTTACCCACATGTCAAAACTTGTTACTCTAAAAAGTAACAGGTCGACAGTAACAGGTTTGACGACTTCAAAACAAATTGGCTAATTGCTAGCTAATAGTCAAGTTCACAAAAGCACTTTGAAAGGGTGATACTTGCAGATATTGATTATATTAAGCATAATAAATAATTGTTTAATTTAAAAATGGTAACTGTATAGACATTGCATGATCTCCCCCATTCAGTCAAGCCACATAAATCATCAGAAACAGAACATCAAAGAGGAGTGAGAGAAACATACTTGTGTTGTAAGTGTTGGAATTCTGGTTGAGAGATGGTATAACCTCCTAGAAAAGATGTCACTTGAATGTACATTATTTTACTTTTTTTTTTGATGAGGGGTAACAAGGCTGACACGAAATCAGGGGACACCAGTTAAATTAGTTATATTTTATAGGAATAAAATTATACTTATGTCAAAAACATTGCTTAACAATGAGGCTGTATTTAGAACAATATGCAAATGTGATTTTTATATCATTTTGCCTTCATTTTGCAAATTAAAAGTCCTGCTAAAAAAGAAAAATCATAGTGAGGGACAGGCCAAAACTTTACCCTTATCAGCATAAGTGCTATTTAAATAATTTAAAATAAAATTTAATTGACTTTTTTGGTGTATTATTGATGAAAGAATACATGCTACTGTTATGTTCTTAAATTGCAAATTTATTTGTTGTTATATTAATTCTATGTTTGATTATTTCTTAGGCAAGCAAAAAGCACAGATGAATCATGGAATGACCCATATGCACTATATATGATCATTATACAAAATGTCTGCCTTTTGCAAAATCTGTCTTAATGACATTTACTACATAGCATGTGTGAGTTAAATATAATCTTACCACAGTTTCTCTAGTTTACAGTGAGGATCCTCCAGTCCAGCACAGAGAAGTGTCACACCAGAATCTCCTAGATTATTCCTAGACAGATCCAGTTCTGTCAGGTGTGAGGGGTTTGATCTCAGAGCTGAAGCCAGAGCAGCACAACTTTCATCTGTGACACCACAATCATACAACCTGAAGAGAACAATGACACACTCTTTACTTTCTCAGATCAGATCAGTTTAGCTGTAAACTGGTTATTAAAGAAAGTACAAACTTAAAGCACAAATCAATATGTTTGATGGATCATTGGTCTCATATAGAACCGGTCTATACCTTGTTCTTTTATTAAAAAACGAAATAGCCTTATGTTATTTATCTTATTTACACAAAGGCATGTCATTTCTGTCTCTAACGTTACGTGGTCACGCGTGTACAATTTCTCCTCAGCTAAAACGCGGACGGGATCGCGGAGTCCGTTCATAAAAATGGAATTTACTCTATAGCGCGGGATGCCGCAGAATTCGTCAATTTTTGGTTTAATAAATCAAAAGTAGGTCTCTCACTTAATTCGAATCGCGATATGGACTAACGTCTGAGCATTAAAACGCAACAATACGGTTTAAATATGAATCCTCCGTGTTCCGCTTGGCTCTGTATGAATGAATGGCGGAGACACGGCTTTGTTTACTAGACAAATAACGAAGCAGTTATTTTCGGCCTCTGCGGCTTATTATATGATGTCATAAACGCATGAACTTAATCTCCAGAACTGCTGTGAGAGTCACTTCATGTAAATTTGACCTTTCATTTGAGAAAATTAGCATCATACCGTAGTGTATACACCACTGATCTATATATAATGACTGGATCGCTCACTGCGTTCTGAACTGCCGTTAGATCCGCCATTACTATTCCGTACCGGCAGAGAACATCACTGACTCCCAGCCAAACCGCTGACCTAAAAATCACCCGATTTTAAGCGTATTAGTCACACAGGACTAGTTTTTATAATATGTGTATGTAAATGAATTTTTATCGTCTTTTCGGGCAGGATAAGCGAGGTTTTGAAGTCGTTCAGGTGTCAGCTGCGCACTTGCAGACACAATTAACTGATCCAACACAAAATATATTTTTTTATGTAAGGAATTATGCAGGACATACTAAACATGAACGTATATCTGGTATCTGAAATTGATTTGAATATACAATAAACAATACACAAGCCTCTTACTATATTGCTCTATGCTGTATTGAAATTCAAATCTTGGAAAGCTCCATGTATTTAAGTCCGTACCATACGTAATTAGTCCGCATTATTTCTCCGAGTTATTATGTGTATATTTTAATGTCCCTAATTGAAGCAACATCAATTTCAAACTCTTAAAGATCGCGCAAATTCAAAGATATGAAAACGCTGACTTGTTAGGTGATGTTTTCTCATTAAAGTCGTATTATTTCCTATTCATTCAATAGACCATTTCGTCAGATGTAAACATACTGGTCCAGATACAGTTCCTGTTTCTTTTTTTTTTTTTTGAACTTTACACAAACATTACAAAAAAATACAACCAACATAACATTTGACTGGTTGAAAATGTTACATTAGCACCTTTAAGATGTATTTGTATATGTGAAATAAAATAAAAAATAAAAAACAAAAAAAACAGGAAGTGCTTCTGGACCAGTGTTTTTTACATCTAGCAAAATGGTCTATAGAATGTTTGCGAGTACTAGGGAATAGCAATATGGCGGCGCAGTGGCTTCACTTCTATGACGTCATGAGCAATTCAGTTCTCTATTATAGATGTGTGGTATACACACAAAAACTAACTTACAACCTGTCAAAATAAAAGTACGGTTTAACGTGTAACAGAAAGGTTCCGAGGAGTTTTCTGTCATACACATCCTGGTCTGATGCATTCTGAAGTGGCAGTCATTTGATATTGAGGCAAGCGGCCGCTCACTCATAAAATTCAAGGAGGACCGTTTGGGGGAGGGTGGCAGGAGGATTAGCCTTGAGAAGCCCTGCTGCATCCTTGTCCCTGGAGCTGGGTGGCCCGTCAATAAAATGGGGATCAGCAGACAAAATATGCTCAAAGGGGGACGGGTTGCATTGATCGGCCCAACTCAGAGAGGCTTTGAGTAGCAGCCACCTTGAGTCTCAGACAGTAGCTTCTTAGGGAGTACCAACAATAGCTACAGTTCTCCGGGAAATTAATGGCTTCCTGAGCATGTTTAAGACCCATGCAAACAACGCAAAAGGGATGGGAATCCTTAGCGGCGTGGTGCAATTGGATGCTTCTGCAGAGGTCAGGCACAGAAGCCCTTCCCATAGGTGGATCTCGAACACGAAATGATGAAAGCAAACTAAATGTTAAACATCTTAAAGATGTTTAAGATTATTTTTTTTCTGTATAAGTCTTGAGTGTCCTATCTGACATTGTGTGTAAATGACTTGATCCCAGCGATTTAAGTTCCCGTTTTTCCCCTGGTTCCAAGGTGTTTAAACCCACTTTCAAGACCAAATTGACAGATCTAACTTGGTTTTCTTTCATAACTTTTTGAATGCCATCTTGAAAAAACTGTGGAATAGGCTGGATTTTCTTTTTTGTTCACTCACAGCAGCAGAAAGAGGCTGAATACTTCAAATATACTTCACAATGTGCTTCATGTGTGAGAGTTAAAAATGATCTTACCACAGTTTCTCCAGTTTACAGTGAGAATCCTCCAGTCCAGCACAGAGAAGTGTCACACCAAAACCTCGTAGTTTATTCCACATCAGATCCAGCTCTCTCAGGTGTGAGGGGTTTGATCTCAGAGCTGAAGCCAGAGCAGCACAACCTTTATCTGTGACACCACAATATCTCAACCTGTACAGAATAATGATTCACTCTTCATCTTTCAGATCAGATCAGTTAATGAATCCATTATTAAAAATAACAAATCAACATTTCATGGATCACTGGACTGAGGTCTAAAATGTCACAAGAACACAAAACTAGATCATAAAACATCCAGAGCCTCATTCAAGAGTGTTAAATATTTATTTTATTGCACTTTATGTCTGCATTTTTATGCAAAATGTGTTTTATTAATTACACTATTCACATAGATCTGTACTAGTATATATGGAGGAGTGATTATGTGTGTGTTTACAGGTTTCTCCTCCATCACCAAGTATAGTAAAATCTGGGCAAAGAATGGGCAAATATTCCCCAATTAAGGTGTGCAAAGCTAGTACAACTGGCTGTAATTAAAGCAAAAGGTGGCTCTACGAAGTATTAAATCAAGGGCTGATGGCTTTTCCAACCCTGTTATTCTAGTTTTTTTTGTTTTTTTATGCAGAACTGTTGTGTTTTTTCTTTCATTGCTTTGATGTTGTGAGACAAAAATTGTAAATAAAGCCCGAAAAGTTATTTGTAATGGGCTTTGATATCAGGCTGTATGACAAATAAAGGACCTATTTTAAAGGGGTATGATGATTTTCTATAGGCACTGTATATAGTGCCAAAATTTTTGCCCGCTGTCCTTACTCGCACACTTAAAACATGTGACTGGTTTCTTTTGTATTTTTTTTCTGATGGATTATGTACACTACATGTGTCAGCCTTTTGAGTTAGGCCGTGGATTTGGGGAACAGCTGAACTTTTGCACGCACTCCACTCCAAACTTCATTTCAATAGTTAAATTTGTTTACTGAATGCAAAAGTTTTGTTTCAAAAACATGTCTGAATTCAGTTCTTATTTCCAACACGATCTGGCTACTTCCTAATTCTCACCCCTATATGGTGGCAAAGAATGATGCATATGTCAATAAAACCCGACAGGTGGACAATACTCAAACAAACAATTGTAAACATACTGTTAAAACCCTCTATTTTTTGGAAGTGTTCGTGTCCAGGGGATCTGCTGATTGGTGCCTGCAGGCTGATGACTAGACCATACTGATTGGTGCAGTCCTAGGCACCTACACTAGGCACACCTTATAAGCCCTGATGTCAGTTCCTTTGTGGGGGGGAACTGTGTTTTGTTGTGAGGAAGTGTTCCTTTGGTGTTGCTGTGTGTAGTTAACTAAGTTTACCCTGTGATTGTTTGTTCTCAGAAAGTGAAGCTGCTTTTGTATTGTGACCCATTTGCCTGATTACTGACACTGTTCTGGATTGCCCCTTTCTAGTTTGTTTGCTTATTATAAATAATTTGTAAATAAGAGTAAATAGTGAGAGCTTGGGAAGGTAGGGAGTCTGACGCCTTTTTTGTTTATTGTACCCCTTTTTAGGAGTTAGGGTAGTATATTGTATTTTTATTTTCTTTTGTTAGGGTTTAGGAAAGTGGATTCTTAAAAGACTGTTTTGTTTGTTTTTTCGGCCGAGTCAGCTCCTGAAGAGATTTCCGAAAACATTTATACTGCATGCTGGAATTTGCTCGTCTCATTATATCATTAAAATTTCTAAAAAGATCCCTTGCTTCACTCTCTCATTTCATGTGGCATCCTTTACCCCTAGACGGGGCGTAACAATACACATAACAATAATTATAGACAAATGTGCAAACAGATAATCCATTTAAAAGGATTTTGCTACTGCAAAAAAAGGGGGGGTTAAAGTGAACACAGAAGTTCACACATGTACTAGAAACAAAGCTGGTTACGCAATTTTTGACATCTTGATTGACAGATGCCTTGTCCAATCAGTGATAAGTATTCCATTTGCAGACAATACCTACCTATCTCTCGGTTGTCATTGTGCTTTTTTGACTTGTTTTACATTTAGATTTCTCATTGTGTTTATAATTTGTTGTTTTGCTTCTGTAATTTTGTTTTCAAATTGTACATTATTTTGCACATACAGTACAGTATACTTTACAGTGTCATACATGTTCTTACCACAGTTTCTGCAGTTTACAGTGAGGATTCTGTAGTACATCAGAAAGCAGCTTCACTGAATCTCCTAGTTTATTCCCAGACAGATGCAGTTCTCTCAGGTGTGAGGGGTTTGACCTCAGAGCTGAAGCCAGAGCAGCACAACCTTCATCTGTAATGCCACAATCAATCAACCTGTAGAGAACAATGACACACTCTTCACTTTCTCAGATCAGTTTAGCTGTGAATTCATTATTAAAGATAAAGTACAAACTTAAAGCACAATCAATGTGTTTGATGGATCATTGGACTGACATCTAAAATATCACAGAACACAAAATATGATCATAAAACATCCAAAGTCTCATTCAAGCGGGATAAATAATATTTCTTATAAGCAATACATCTAAAGATTATACAAAATGTCTGTCTTTCGCAAAATCTGTCTTAATTATTGACACTGTTCACTACATAGCATGTGTGACATAAATATGATCTTACCACAGTTTCTCCAGTACACAGTGAGGATCCTCCAGTCCAGCAACGAAAAGTGTCACACCTGAATCTTCTAGTTTATTCCCAGACAGTCTCAGTTCTCTCAGGTGTGAGGGGTTTGATCTCAGAGCTGAAGCCAGAGCAGCACAACCTTCATCTGTGACACCACAATCATTCAACCTGTACAGAACAATGACACACTCTTTACTCTCTCAGATCAGATTAGTTTAGCAGTGAATCCATTATTAAAGATAAAGTACAAGCTTAAAGCACAAATCAATGTGTTTGATGGATCATTGGACTGAGGCCTAAAATGTCACAGAATACAAATCATGATTATAAAACATCTACATTTAACATTCAGTATTTAAAGACCTGATGCCTGTGCTGCATTTGAGGCAAGGTCAGTGGCGGGAATATCTAAATTGACCTCAGTGACTTCAGTGACAGTGATTTACTTGACTAAAACCTTTACAAAACTATCAATAAAATAAAAGTTTCTCACAAGAGTAAAAGTATTACAGTCTAGCAAAATATGTTTAATAGACAGTGGATTTAAACAAGATGGACACTTTGGGAAATTTTCTCTTAAGAGAAAGGCTTTATGTGCAAGTTTTGAGTGTCCTATCCGACATCCTATCCGATCCCAGCGATTTAAGTTCCTGCTTAGTCAGTTGAACTCATTACAGCAGAAAGAGGCTGAACACTTAAAATATACTTCACAATGTGCTTCATGTGTGAGAGTTAAATATGATCTTACCACAATATCTCCAGTTTACAGTCAGAATCCTCCAGTCCAGCACATAAAAGTGTCACACCAGAATCTCCTAGTTTATTCCATGACAGATCCAGTTCTGTCAGGTGTGAGGGGTTTGATCTCAGAGCTGAAGCCAGAGCAGCACAACCTTCATCTGTGACACCACAATCATTCAACCTGTAGAGAACAATGACACACTCTTCACTCTCATCAGATCAGTTTAGCAGTGAATCCATTATTAAAGATAAAGTACACACTTAAATCACAAAGCAATATGTGAACGGATGGCCAGTCCATCACAGGATTCAGAAAAGGACACACACAAACATTCACACATACAGTTATAGTGACCATCTCCCCTCTGCTGCATGTCTTTGGATTGTGGGAGAAAACAAAGCACACAGTCCAGGAAAAAACATGCAAGAACGGCCTCCTGGCTCGGGGGCTCAAAGCGGAGACCTTATTGCTGTGACACAACAGCTCTAACTCAACAGCCACGCTGCTGCACCATGTAATAACAGGCTTACTGTACATGATTATACTTATTATAATCATAAATGGATGCAGCCTTATTGGGGCCCTACTTGTGGCTCTCCCTGAAGCCCACTCCTATACCTACTCCTAACCATGTTTATCCATGAAGCTCCATGAAGAGAGCCACGGTTCTGAGAATGGTAAAAATATGAGCTGCACATAGCTGATCTGCCAGCCTGCCTGATCACCATAGTAAATAAGTAATAGATATAACATGTATTTTTATACTAAGTAGTTCAAATCTGTTCACATATTTACTGACATATCATTCAAGACATACTGATATAAAAATTGTAATTGAACTTTATTTGGAGTACTACTAGTGTACAATGCAGATTTCTTAATTTTAAGCCTAAATCTAATGTCACTTTTAATGAGGATTGTATGATCTTTAAATAATATCATTCTTTAAATGCAAAATATTTAAAGTGTACCTAAAGTATACTTGCAGTAGTTCCACTTTAGCACAATCAAATATCCTTAAGTATATGTTTAGTTTGACTTCAGCACTATATGAACAGCAGAATTTGAGTGCAACGCGCAAAGTTTCTTGTTAAGCGCTTTTCTCCTGTAGTAAAACAATTAACACTTAATGTGGTTTAATGTATTAAAATAGTGTTATTAAAAGATCAAATTCGATATACAGTTTATCAATGTAATGTATAGTGTTTTCCTCCGCAAAACGTGGCATAATGTGGCATAACGGACTAAGATGATAAAGACTAAACTCAATATGCTCCTATTCATTTTTAAAACAACTACAGACAAGCCGGTGAGCCCAGAATGAACGCAACGCTGCATCTATTCGCATTTTCCCATATAGAATAATCTCTACAGCCATTTTATATCATTGTCTATTATGCTACAGTATGTGTTTTATTTATATTGATTTTCTACAGGAGGAAAACACGCAATTTAACACATTGCGTTCTGGGCAGGTCTTCTTGCTTATAAGGAGTTGGTCCTTTTAATATCACTTAATGCATTTCTTATTGCACGTTCATATCTGCTGGTATATAGTTTGTCAACAATAAGGTTTATGCTGAATTTGGTCTTTATCATCTTAGTCCATTTTGACACATTAAGCGTTTGCTGGGCAAGTATAAAAGTAGAAGTTTGCACATTGTGTTCATGGCCATATGCTTGCCTCAAAGTACATTAAATAATAACCTATATATCAAATTATCTTAATACATTAAGTCATATTAAGTGTTAGTGGTTTTCTACGGGAGGAAAACACTTAACGAAACACTTTGTGCATTGCGTTCATATTCTGCTGTTCTGTGGCCATGGATTTGCAGGTCTTGTCTTCATCTCCTACAGATGACTTGCAGGACCCTGTACGTTATGCTTCTAAATTAGTTTTACTCATTTAACCACCACAGCATCTTGTCTCCACTGGCAACACGCACGATTTGTGTGGATTGCAAGTGATGTCGCAGATAGTGCAAATGATGATTGTGAGTGACATTGTAATTTAGTTTCTTTTTTCATGTCTTCACCACCTGGCTACTGTTGTAAAATGTTAAGAGATTTAATTAAAAAGTAATAAATAAATAGAACAAAGTGACGTCACTTCAAGATGTGCAGGCGTCTGAGAATGCAGGTCTGACTAACTGGCCCCCGTCTTCACACAGACCTTCAACAGATCACTGGAGCTTTGTGAAATTCCCTGCTGCTTCAAACGTTCCACCATCATTCCAGTGTCCAAAAAGCCCAAAATTCACTGGTCTTAACGACTACAGGCCTGTCGCTGTCATGTCTGTGGTCATGAAGGCATTTGAGAAACTGGTCCTGGCTTACATAAAGGACATCACTGGGCCCTTGCTGAATCCTCTTCAGTTTGCCCACAAAGCAAACAGGTCTGTGGATGATGCATTCAACATGGGACTACAATACATCCTGCAACACCTCGACAAAACTGGTCATGGAGTGCTGATGTCCTGCAAAGTTTAGGTTAAGTTCATCTATAACTGTTTGCTTTGGTTCAGCTACCAAAACAGGCATCAGAAGACTACAACGGACAGTCAGGACTGCTGAGAGGATTGCTGGTGCCCCTCTACCCAAACTCCAAGATCTTTCCATCTCCAGAGTGAGGAAAATGGCTAAGAAAAGCACTCTGGACCCTTCACATCCAACCCCCTTTCCCTTTGAACTGTTGCCCTCTGGTCAGCACTACAGAGCACTAAGCACCAAACAGCCAGACACAAGAACAGTTTTTTTTTCCCCCAGGCCATATCCCACCTGAACAACACATAACACACCTCAGTACTGCACATCTGTAAATAACTCATCAAAAGTTCATCTGTAAATATGTCTATTTACATTGTCCTTTTTCTGTATATTTTTATTATTATTGTTGTTTAGAATTTATTGTGTATTCTCTCTAATATTAGTGTTTTCAAATCACTATTATATATTTTTTATAATTTCAGTTTAGACACACTTGGCAATAAAGCTCTTTCTTCTGATGTACAAGAAACAAAGCTGGTTACACACTTTTGACATCCTGATTGACAGATATCTTGTGTTACATTTGCAAACAATACCTACATTTTCCGTTTTGTCTCTCAGTTGTTATTGTGTTTTTTGACTTGTTTTACATTTATAATTAATAATATGTTTCTTTTGCTTTTGGATTTGTAATTTAGTTTTAAAAATTGCAATTTATTTTGAACTTCACATTCAGCATATTTTTCAGTATGTCATATATGATTTTACCCCAGTCTCTCCAGTTTACAGTGAGGATTCTGTAGTACATCAGAAAGCAGCTTCAATGAATCTCTTAGTTTATTCCCAGACAGATCCAGTTGTCTCAGAAGTGAGGCGTTTGATATTAGAGCTGAAGCCAGAGTAGCAAAACCTTCATCTGTGACAACACAATCTCTCAACCTGTAAAGAGATGAAAATCATACTTTGTGAAACACAATCAAACAATTATGAAAAAAGCTATCAACAACTTGCTGCAATGAACAACAACTTGTATATACAACATAATTAAATTAATTCATTCCATGAGCAAAAACAAAAAAAAACCCTGCACATGCATTTCTCAATGTAAAACTATCCAAGTTTCATGGGCAAACTTACACAAAGATAAAAAAAAGACTGGACTAAATCAGCATTTGTCTATTAATTGAGTAAAACTGTAATTGTATGCAACTGTATTGTAACTGAATAAAACTAATGTATTAAAACTTTTTGAGTTTTTAACTGGTTTAACATGATTAGAACTAATCCACATTCTGGACTATGAACTGGCAGATAGTTCACATGTTTTAAAAGTCAAGCTCTTGTCATTCCATATGGCCTTCTGTAAAATGTCAAATGTCCAAAAAAAAAATAATAGCTACATCACTGAAGATTTATGAGCTTTTAACGCTGATTATTTTTTCTTAACGTTTTAGCAGTGAAGTGATTATTCTCACTGATACTTACTGAACTGATCTGGATTCTTTAATCACAGGCAGCAACTTCTGAAGAACTTTCATATTTTCAGCCTCATTGTTTCCTTTAACATATTTATCAAGACGAAACTCATTCGCTTCCTCTTCTGAGGTCAACAACACAAAAATTACAGCTGACCACTGAGATGAAGAAAGTTTGGCTTCACTTAATCTTCCAGATTTCAGATACTGTTGTATTTCCTCCACTAGTGAACGATCACCCAGTTCATTCAGACAGTGGAACAGATTGATGGATTTCTCTGGAGAGTTAATGGTCCTGATCTTCTTCTTGATGTACTCAATTGTTTTCTCATTGCTGTCAGAGCTGCTTCTTTTCAGTGTCATAATTCGTTGTAGGAGAATCTGATGAGACTCCACTGACAAACCCAGAAGGAACCGCAGGAAAAGATCCAGATGTCCATTTCTACTCCGTAGAGCCTCATCCACAGCTCTCTGATGCAGCACAGATAATGAATCATGTTTTGATAAATTGAGTTGAAACCTGTCCTTCACTTTAAACCGCAAACTCTGTTTGGTGATTTGGTCAATCACATTTCTGTTGTAGTTTGTCCAGGAGAGGTGCACATATAGAGCTGCTAGATGTTCCTGAATGCTCAGATGAACAAAGCAGAAGACTTTCCCTTGATACAAGCCAAACTCCTCTCTGAAGATCTGAGTGCACAATCCTGAGTACACTGATGCTTCTGTCACATCAATGCCACACTCTCTTAGGTCTTCCTCATAGAAGATCAGGTTGCCTTTCACAAGCTGCTGTAAAGCCAGTTTTCCCAGTTTGAGGATCAGGTCTTCATCTGTCACCTTCTTTTCATAGTCCTTCTCACGTTTGATGTCGGTCTGAAGGATCAGGAAGTGTGTGTACATTTGAGTGAGAGTCTTGGGAATCTCTCCACTCTCTGCTCGACTCAACATCTTCTCTAGAACAGTGGCTGAGATCCAACAGAACACTGGGATGTGGCACATGATGTAGAGGCTCCTTGATGACTTTAGGTGTGAGATGATCCTGTTGGCCAGACTCTGATCTCTGATTTTCTTCCTGAAGTATTCCTCTTTCTGTGGCTCATTGAAGCCTCGTACCTCCGTCACTCGATGGACACACTCAGAGGGGACGAGATCAGCTGCTGCTGGTCTGGAGGTGATCCAGATGAGAGCAGAGGGAAGCAGATTCCCCACAATGAGGTTCATCAGCAGCACATCCACTGAGGCTGATTTAGATATATTGGAGTGTTTCACTTTGCTCTTAAAGTTCAGAGACAGACGACACTCATCCAGACCATCAAAGATGAACATCACTTTATATTCATCACTGGACATTTCCATTTCTTTAGTTTCAGGGAAAAAGACATGAAGAAGATCTGTAAGACTGAGTGTTTTGTCCTTCATCAAGTTGATTTCCCTGAAAGGAAGTGGAAATATGAGCTGGACGTCCTGATTCTCTTTCCCTTCAGCCCAGTCCAGGATGAACTTCTGCACAGAGACTGTTTTTCCAATGCCAGCGACTCCCTTTGTCAACACAGTTCTGATGGCTTTGTCTTGTCCAGGTAAAGGTCTAAAGATGTCATTGCATTTGATGGCTGTGTCCTCTGTTGCTGTTCTCCTGGATTGTGTCTCAATCTGTCTCACCTCATGCTCATTACTGATCTCTCCACTCTCACTCTCTGTGATGTAGAGCTCTGTGTAGATCTCATTCAGGAGTGTTGGGTTTCCCTGCGTCGCTGTTCCCTCATACAGACGCTCAAACTTCTTCATCAGATTTGATCTAAACATGTTGAGGACTTCATGGCTGGAAAATTAAAATATCACATTATTACATGAGTTACAGAGGTACATATACAGAGAAAATGGCTTTTTTGAACACTGAACATATCATAGGGTTTATGAAATGTGTCAATTATTATTGATGTATTTAAATAATGTGTGATGATGTACTGCATTAAAAAAAAAATCCCACTAATTACCTTACACCAGGATACGTGCTGTCTTGTGGGTTCTTACAGACAGGTTTTGTTACAACTGATCTAGGTGACAGGATTGACCTTGAATCAAGAACCAAACACTCTGATATTGGTGACATTTTTGATCATGACCTTAATAACAGTTGTGACTTGCTGAAAGTCACAACTGTAAAAAATAAATACCATTTAAATAAATGCAAATAAATGAATAATTCTACTCTGTGCTCTACATCTGCTTGTTGTCATTTGATTTACCACAATTCCTAGCCAGACTTTTGCTCATATTTACTTATTACCGTTATGTATATTTATGACAGTTTAATTTGAAATATCTTACTATAATCATATCTTTTAGAAAAAATTTAATACTTGAGGTTAAACCTTGTGTCATCACTCTTAAAAAAAATTGGACGATCCAAAGATTTGTCACTCCTCATAGACACATGTCTGGACTCTGGTTTTGATTTCTTCTGGTGAACTGAACTATAACAAAGAGAGATTAAAGGTACCCTAAGCAAATGTAAAAATATCAGATGAAATGATTAAATAATCACATGATAAAACACCATAACAAATATTTCAATTATGTCTGTTAATGAAATATTGTACCTGAAATGTTGTGGATGACCTATAGACTCGTCACTCTTCATAAATACACAGCTGGGCTCTGCTTCTGATTTCTTCTGATCAATTGAACTATAAGAAACCTTTTAATTATTTATTAATATTTATTTTTTTATTAAAAACAATGATGACCTTTTCATTTTTACTATGTTGATACAAAAATCATTAACTGAAGTTCTTTCATAGACTCTCTGCCATAATAAGTAATATGAATACCATAATAAAATAAATACCTAATATAAAACAGAAACATAACATAAAAATGACACAGCTCTGGCTCTGATCTCTTCTTAATGATGCTATTCATTTTAATAAAGGACCTTTAGTATATGAAACCATGATCCGCACTGACAAAAAATAGTCTTTATTTATAGTTTGATTTAACATTAATCACCAGCAGGACAAAACACAAACATTTCAGCTCAAGGCCTTCTTTAGTGTGTTCAAAGGACCTTTAAAAATAAAACAAAGAATCATAAAATTAAGATTAATTAATGAATTAAATTCTTAATTTTAACGGTTGAAAAATGCTGAGAATCGTTTGTTGTAAATATTTAAATCTGGGGACTGTTCGTACATTCTTTGTTTCGCCAAAGACAATAGAAATACAAAGAGGATTCACTCCTATTACTCCAATTACTTATGAATGGGAGAAACTGCAATGCGCAATATTGTGGAATAGTCCTGCCTTCTGAATAAAACAGCCAATCGCTGACAGGTAAAGGATACATGCTGTCTTGTGGTTGATTCATTTTATATTTATATTTCTCAGGGGATCAACACCCTTTTAGGGGTATAAATCAAGATATTTTTCACATATAGACTTTGTAGCCCATTTCAGAAAATGAGTTCAATACTTCAGACTCTGATAATTTATTGTCAATCATTTAATCACTAATCACTTATCAACAATACAAAGATTTTTTTTTTTTTCAGGAATGTGAATATACACACACGTGTATACATGATTGTGTATCTATTAAATAAGATACTCAGCAAAAACACAATTTATACATCATCTGAAAGCTGAATAAATATGTTTTCCATTGATGTATGGTTAATTAGGATAGCCTTAAAGGTTAATTGCCTTTAAAGTTGTCCAAATGATGTTCTTAGCAATGCAAATTAGTAATCAAAAATTAAGTTTTAAAACATTTACAGTAGGAAATCTACAAAATATATATATGGAACATAATCTTTACTAATAGCAAAGATATCCTAATGATTTTTGCCATAAAAGAAAAATCAATAATTTTGACCCATACAATATTTTTTGGCTATTGCTACAAATATACCAGTGCTACTTAAGACTGGTTTTGTGACTCAAACTTCCAAAAAAAAAAAATTGGATGTATAAAATATATTCTGCAATAAGATTTGCAGAAATGAGTACACCCTAGATTTAACTGAACAAAGTGTAATATTCTAGTACTCCAAATACACTGCTCTGACTCTTCTTGGCACTGAGTGTACAAGTTCATGACAAACTGTCACATCTGTCCTGTTTAACTGTTTATGCCTGGGAAGATATTAAATGAGTTAATTGTGCTTTGGCTACTGTAGATAATTCTGGTGTGGATAAACAACAATGCATGTCACTTCTGCAGACTGCATCTTACTCTATGATATAAAGTGTGAATCTTTTCATAGCTTTTGCCAGCTCTGAGACACTGTCCTGCTGTTTCTCCTGCTCTTTTTCTAGCAAAAACCCACTCATCACTAAATGAAAACTTAAAATGAAGACCTAATTATATCAGGGGCCTTTTCACAAGTCCATTATTTTTGAATTTATGTGCTACTTTTGCTTATTTTCCCACTTTAAAAAATAATTTGGTATTCCTCTTGTACCATTGTCCTCTTTTATGCTATGAAATAAATCTCCTGACAGTTCTTTCTCAAGTGGTTTCATTATTGCCAGAATTAAGCCTGAGTATAATCCAGTATTATATGACACCTTTAATTGTCAAATTACTCATCTTTTAACAGTTTTGGTTCATCATACTTACCTGTTGATCAAAACATGCCTTAACCTTACATCAGAATTTTTTTCAGGAGGGTGTACTCATTTTTGCAACACAACATTTTATCCCTTTGATAAGAAAATCTTATTTTCCTGAATAATTTGAATATTCTTCTTTGTTAACTGATCAAGCATACTTGTCTTCTAACATGTCTTCTAAATATAGAGTAATTGCTGAATTTGTTAAACTTCAGAGAGGGTGTACTTGTATATACTGTGTATGCAATTCACTACAGTTCAGTTATTATTGAGAAATACAAATAACCCTTCCTCAAAGGCCTGTTGTAGCATATTTGACATTTACTTTTTAACATGAAAAAAGGCACCTTTTTAACATAAAAAAGATAAATGCATAATCAAGAGAACACAAGCTGGTTCTACCTAGTACATGTATCCATCCATCTTGAATTATTACTAAAAAAAAATAACATTTATTCTTACATTTACATTATAAAAATCATGAGGGAAAATGCAAAAACATGCATGAGAGCAGAAGGCATGAAGTAGAAAGAACGTAAAAATTTGCGTATCATATATGATACAGCTAATATATGCATAAACAGACCTAAATACAGGGGAGTCATGGTCTAATTGTTAGAGAGTCGGACTGCTCTGTGTGTACAATGGATAGAGCATAATGTGTACAATGCAGAGCATAAATTCCATGTATAGGACGCCACACGTCACTTTTACTTTCACTTCATAATTTGCCTACTGTATAAACAATACGACAACTAATGTTTACTATAAGTTATGAATGTTTTATAAACGTAGCTAAAATGATGTAACGCATTGCCAAACCAGCATTTGTTTCTCAATTAGTTTATACCCGCAAAGGGGTAATACAGTATGCATTCAAAGTACCTGCATCTAGGAGAAAACTCTTCATCTCGGAGTGTTTGTGTGTCACCCATGATGAAGCTGAACAGACAGAAGAGTGAGATTTCCAACACTTACTCTGGGTGGAAATGACAAACAAATCATTCAGTTGAATGAGACCGACGGTGGCGTTCACTCAAATACACCATGTTAGTCTTATGTTACCACAAATGCTAAAATGAACCACGGACAACAGGAAACAGCGACGAAACCACTTAATTTGCTTAAAAATAAAGATATAAAACACGTATCAAAGAACACACGTCCTTCAAAATAAATATGAATGCGTAATTCACCTGCAGCGTCGAAACACCTGCGCTTCCTCTGCCAGCGACGTCACATGAATTCTCCACTGCTCACGGATCTAATTCTTCTAATTTAATGGCACTTTAAAATAAAACAGGATTTTGTACTTTGCACAATTATATATTTATCCACATACACAAACTGTTAATCTCATTAACTGCAATAGTGATTAAAAAAAAACAACAACTTGTTTGAGAAGTGATACTAAACGTTTTGCATGGAATGTTGTCTATCTACATTCCATGCTCTTCCACCACAGGGTAAGTGTGTAGAAATCACAGAACTAAACTTGCACAATGAAACACAACAGTGTTCAAACACTTCTGTGGTCCCATACAGTCCAAACAGGCAGGAATGAAGCACTATAACAGGCGAACTAAGAAGGGGCTGCTGCAAAGTCGACAGCAGCCCAAGGCCACATCAAGATAGAGAGCAGAGATGCTGAGCAACACAAGACTGGAGGAGAGCAGCCGCAGCTGAGCAGGAACTCAATGCACAAGAGGCGACACACTCAGGTCTCTCTGACACACACTGGTCACACTGCTGGAGTGAACAACCTAGGAAGATCAGCTTGCAGGACAGGACTGGAACAAACAAGAGACACAGCAAACACAAGACAAGACAATATGGCACGACAGATGGCAAAGAGTAACGCTACACAACCACTAGAGAAACTACTACTGAAGGAGTAAGTTAATAGACAAAACAGAGAAAACTATGGCTTGGAATAAACTAAATTAACCAGTAAAGGGGAAGGCAAAAGACAAACTACTAAGGCAAGATAAAGGGAAAACTTAAAACTACAGTCAATATTTCAATCAATATTTCAGAAAATTCTGATATGACTGCATGTTGTTCAGGCGCAAAGTTGGTTTGAAATGATAACATCCTAAACTGTCATTCAATAGCTCAGAATAAAAAAAAACTACAAATCTATTTATATTACATATAATTATCAGCAAAATAGTAATAACAACAACATCATACAAAAAATAATAAAAATAGACTTTTTATTAAGAAATACAGTAGCTGACAGTAAATTTGGACTAAACCTGGTCTTGTTGATTGTAACTGGTTAATTAGTAAATTAACACTATTAACTGGTCAGGTTTGACTAGCATTACAGCTTCAATGTTGAGCTAATTCAGTCAGTTATGTGGAGAATTCCTTCAGCACCCAAGATTTAGTGGCGATTTCCTGCCGTAGTCTTGAACATTCCTCAGCGAGAGCCTCAAAGTCCTTGCCGTAGATCTCAAAGGAGGCCAGTTTAGACTCCACCGCCTGTTTGTCCACCTCTGAGGATTTCAGCTTCTCCCTGAAAACAATGACAGATGCACACAGTAACTGATGGCTCCAATTAGAAACTTTAACAAAAACACTAATGTTAATATGGTTACAATATTATTACCAGGCATGTACTGTATGCCATCAGTCCTAGAATGAAATTTCTCTACTTTTACAGAAGTAGTTTAAGCTTTTTTCTTCTTCCTGTCTACATCTTTCTGAGCCTTCAGCCGGAGATCCAGGATGAGACACTGAAGGATGTTCATGCACTTCAGCAGCTCCTGACAAAGCAAACACATCATTACGAGACACTTTTCATGTAAGCTGAAAACATTGTATTTTTCTGTTTTCACTTTATTTTAAAGCTTTAGTAATTTTGTTACTGTTGTTTTTATTTGTATTATTGTTTTACATATACTTTATATATTATTTTATACAAGTTAAAGCACTAAAATTAAATTACTAACCAGAAATAAAAAAAAAACTGAAACAGAAATAAAAATAAATTAAACCTAATCAGTAAAATAAACAAATTAAAAACTAATATAAATGAAAAAAGAAAAAAACATAACAAAATTAAATTACTTAAACTAACATTAAAATGAAAACTAATTAATTAATTTATTTATATTGCCATACTAGCATCTATGACTATTTTCAAAGCAAGATCAATATATTTTACAACAGGTGACAACCAATTCAACAAACATAAGATTTTTCATGTCAATTTTGATTAAAAAAAAAAGAAATTATTCCAATAGCAAGTAAAAATGTTACTTCTACTTTAAAGACTAATTCATTCTTTTGCTTCTACACTATGTTTATTTTAAAGTATACATGCTTTGAAAGCTTCTGTTTCCTTTTTTATTTCTACTGACACAAGGTACATTACTAACAAATCTTAAATGCGTTTGACAGGTAATTTGCAGACATGAAAGTAGTTTCTCTGGACGCACAGACAGGTACGTGTGTGTTTGTCACTGCAGTAATGTGCCGTTTTCTCGGTTTTTCTCTGTAAGGCTCTTGGCTCTCTTTTGTTCAGTGTCCAGCAGTTCGGGAAGTTTGGAAAGCTTCACACTCCTGAGACCCTCACTTTCATTCTCTGAGAGAAAACAGATCAAATCAAAACTATCAAAATATCCCATCACTGAAACAAATCATCATTGAGCAGTGGCAATCAGTTTACCCCACTCTGGCTGATAGTATGTCAGGATACTGACGGCCTTCTTCTTCAGATGCTGCAGGAGTTCTGATGGCAACCTCTGCTTCATCTCTAAAACCTCCTGAAAGAACAGATTTAAATATCATTAAGTGCTTTAACAAACCATTAAAACAAAGTTCTGAGTTCAATACAAGCTGTACTGACAAATGCTGAAATGTTCATTACAACAAAAAAATAGTATCAGTTGATTTCATGAGCATCCAGTGATGGGAAAGGACGCAGTACCTGTTCAGGAGGCATTTGTCTCTTGACTCTTTCTGCAGTCAGTCCCAGAACACTGCTGTGATCTTTACTGCTATCAGAGCTGACGTCCATCTGTTTCACACACTGAGCCACCATCAAACACTGCTCCAGCGTACTGTAGAACTGAAAACACTATTACATATGCTGCTTAACATCTTCTGGGGCATTCACACCATTTACAAACAAAACATTATATTCATTTACTGCTGGATTGGATGATTTGTTTACTGTTATGTGAGAATGGGACGTCCTACACTCACTGTCATAAGATTTAAATGTTCTCTCATTAACTCCTTCAGTCTGTTGTGTCGCAACTCATGTCTCTGCTAAAATAAGAGTGTGATGTCTGCTCTATACTCATTCAAACACACAACAGCATTCGCTGAGGTTCATGTCAGTACCTTGTCCTCCGCTGTCAGAGTGCTGGAGGCTTTACTGAAGCGATTCTCCTGGATGATTTCTCGCAGAACCCGATGAACGCTCTCCACACGCAGCCATCCCAACCTCTGAGCGTGCAGCTCACGCTCGGCCTGCAAAACACATGTGAGCAGAAATACACCAGCGTTACTATCCTTAACTAAAACTAAAACTATTAGAATGATTTTGTTCATTAACATGACGCGGCAATACTATAAAATATAAATATTAGATGAGAAATTAAATTAAATGACAACTAGAAATTCTGCCTTCATAATTAACTGAATAAGTTGAAGCACTGCAATGACTAACTAGAAATAAAATAAAATAAAATAAAATAAAAAAGACAAAAGCACATTGTAAAATGACTAAAAATTACACTAAAATAAACACTAAAATATAAATAAATATACAAAAATAAATATATATAAAAAAGCTAATTTAAAATATTAATATACACTATAATAGTATACAAATCCTACTAAAATAACACTGTTTATCATCAGCGATTTCTTCTTTCATATGTAATCTACGCACACATTTTAGCACTTACTGTGGTAAAAAAAAAAAAAAAAAGCTGCAGAATGTATTAAAAATGACTAAATATGTTAAACAGAGACTAAAGACCTTGAAGACTATGCTGTCAAAATATAAATTTAATAAATATACAAAGGAGGATATTTTATAAATAATATAATATAATATATGCTGTTTTTATGAGCACATAATAATTGAAGAGACTAAATAGTGCTAAATAGTGATGAAGCCGTAAAGAAATAATGACTAGCTTCTAAAATATTCAATTTCCCTTATATATTCATGTACTGTTTAACCGTTTTCACTTTTATATTTATGCACATGGCAGATACTTGTATCCAAAGTAAATTAGACTGCATTTAAGGTAAATACTGTATTTTATCAGTTCATGCTTTCATTAGGAATTGAACCCATGACCTTGGTGTTGCGAGCGCATACTCTACTGTTTCTGGTTATAAAGTGTGCAGCAGTTTCTGGGCTCTGACCTTCTCTCGATCCCTCCTGAGGTGCTGTGTGAGCCCGGTTCGGTCCACATGTTGGGACAGAGTCGCCAGTAACTTACAGAACAGAGGATTCTGGATCAAATCCTCCTCTGAGATCTGACACAAAGGAAACGCTGCTAAAACTGAAGAGAGACTCATTTCTATTAATGATACAGTCATCATTATGCAAAAGCATCCACTGAGGGTGAAAAAAGTACATTTGTTTTAATTAAAAGTACAGAGTTTGAAACAAAGAGCAAAACTGAAAGAAGTTAAAACCTTGTTGATGTAAACTGTCTCCTTTACCGAGAGACGAGACAAACACTGAATCTGCTCTCTGAGACATCACTGACATCTGACAAATATCATATCAGTTACAAAATAATTAACATCGTATTAAAGGATATAAATGTAATTGATGTTTGATTCAATTTTATCAGAGGAAAGATATTCTACAAATCACACGGCGAACAACTCAGCAACTTACCCGGATGTTTTAAATTTAGTGACCGCTCAACTAAGTTTGGAAAGTAATCATTAAATAGAATTATTTGTCATTACTGTGGAATTATTAATTATAATGATTAAAAAAAAAAAAAAAAACTCAAGCTCTGTCTCGCTGTTACTTTGTTGACATCCTCCTCTTCATTTTTACTCATCACACCCTCTCCGGTGTCCTGTTGCAAAGTGGTGTGCGTTTGTAGCTCCCTGGAGTTTCGTTTTTCTGAAGAAATCTCTATTTTACTATTACTTTCTGTTGTTTAAAGTGATAAAATATAGCTTTTTCCCACCAGATTTCTGTTATTATCCATCAAACTAATCCGATCGCTCGCTTTTATTCTATAACTGCGAGTGCAAGGCCGTGCTGTGGGTTAGCATTCCGTTTGCCAGTTAGCCTGCCATTTGCGTTCCCACTCACGTCTCTATTCACGTCTACTACCGCTTTCCTTTTTTCCCCTCGCTCTCGTTGATCGCTCGTTTTATTATACAACCGCGAGTGCAGCGTGTTTGTAGTGTGTTAGCCCGTTAGGTTGCCATTCACCCCAGCAAGGGTAAAATCTTTGCGTGGCAGGGGCAGCTGCCACAAAAATCTGCCACTTGACCCGTCACTGCCAAAGGCAGCTGCCACTCGACCTGCCACCGCTATATGCGCCTGCCACTCGACCTGCCACCGCCACAGGCAGCTGCCACTCCACCCGCCACCGCTATACGCGCCTGCCACTCCACCCGCCACTGCCAGATATGCATCAATCGGAGTGTATACAGTGGAGATGTTGAGGCACGCGCCACGCTTCGGTGCTGCTCGCGCCATTGTGGATTTAAAGGGAGGAACAAAACATAAGTTAAGGTAGCAAATATGTAAATAAATGTAAACTTGCACTGTTTGTTTGTTTATATGCATCAATCGGAGTGTATACAGTCAGAGATGTTGAGGCAGGCGCGATTCTTCGGTGCTGTGTGCGCATTATGGATTTAAAAACCTAAAGTAACGTAACAAATAGGTAAATAAGTATAGAATTGCACGGTCTGTTTACTTAAGTGCATCAACCGAAGTGTAAACAGTAAGAGGCAGCTGCCACAAAACCTGCCATAAGGTACCTTGTTTTATTCCTTGCTGCCTTAACTTATGCTTTATTCCTCCCTTTAAATCAATAATGGCGCGAGCAGCACCGAAGCGTCGCGCCTGCCTCAAAAACTCTCACTGTTTACACTCCGATTGACGCATATGAACAAACAGAAAGTGCAATTCTACTCTTATTTACATATTTGCTGCCTTACTTTATGCTTTATTTCTCCCTTTAAATCCATAATGGCGCGCGCAGCACCGAAGCGTCGCGCCTGACTCAACATTTCTCACTGTTTACACTCCGACTGATGCATATAAACCAACAGAAAGTGCAATTCTACATTTATTTACATATTTGTCACCTTAACTTAGGCTTTATTTCTCCCTTTAAATCCATAATGGCGCACGCGCCGCGCCTGCCTCAACATTTCTCACTGTTTACACTCCGATTGATGCATATAAACCAACAGAAAGTGCAATTCTACATTTATTTACATATTTGCCACCTTAACTTACGCTTTATTTCTCCCTTTAAATCCATAATGGCTCACGCGGCACCGAAGCGCCGCGCCTGCCTGTAATGTAAGCAAACAGACCTTGCAATTCTACACTTATTTGCCACATTATGTCATGTTTAATCCATAATAGAACACACAGCGCCTAAGCGTCGCGCCACCTGTTTGCTATAGCGGTGACGGGTCGCGAGGCAAGCGCATTCAGTGGTGGCAGGTCGAGTGGCAGGCGCACATAGCGGTGGCAGGTCTTTGTGGCAGCTGCCCCTGCCACGCAAAGATTTTACTCTCCCTCCATTCACTTTTACTTTTTCTCTCCGCCTCTACAACCGTTGTTGTTTTCTCCCCCTGCTTTTTTTTTTTTCTACACAAGTTCATCAGACAACAGTGGTGAGTTGAAATCGTTCTACAGCTACGGTGAGTAATGGCTTCTTCTCCTTTTCTGGTAACCTGCATCACCTGTCATATGTATAGTTTATCAATCTCTGTCGGCAGTGAGGGATTCACATGTGATAAATGCAGGGAAATTGTTAGGCTGACAGAGAAGATTTCAGAATTAGAGACACGCATCCAAACTTTAATCGAGGATAGTAAGAATGTGAGGGCATTAGATACAGCTTTGGATGCGACTTGCTCAGGAAGTCCCGTATATTGTTCGGTTCCGGTAACTTCGCCTTTGCAGCAGGGCAACTGGGTGACTGTGAGACGGCATAGTCGCGGGTCAAAACACCGCTCGTCCGTTCCAATCAGAACATCAAACAGGTTCTCCCCACTCAGTGACGCACCCACTGAGAAACCTGATCAAATTGCTCTAGTTATTGGCGATTCTATTGTACGGAACGTGAAAATAGAGACACCAGCCACCATAGTCCAATGTTTACCGGGAGCCAGAGCGCCTGACATCTTGGCAAATTTAAAAGTGCTGGCTAATGCTAAACGTAAATTCAGTAAGATCGTTATTCACGTCGGCACTAATGATGTTCGACTTCGCCAGTCGGAGATCACTAAAAATAATGTTAAAGAGGTGTGTGAACTTGCAAGTACGATGTCAGACACTGTAATTTGCTCTGGTCCCCTCCCTGCGTATCGTGGTGACGAGATACATAGCAGACTGTCGTCACTAAATGGCTGGATGTCTAAGTGGTGCCCGCAGAATAACATAGGTTTCATAGACAATTGGACAAGTTTTTGGGGCAGACCTGACCTGTTGAAAAGAGATGGTCTTCATCCCTCCAGGGGTGGTGCTGCTCTTCTCTCTAGTAATATGACATATAGTCTTAGAGTTTGCACTTGACTAACTGGGGCCCAGGTCAGGAAGCAGACAGACTGGCTAAACCGACCGTCCGCTAGCCGCCTCACGTCACCAAAATCAGTTAATTCTCAGCACATAGAGACCCTTACACCTAGATATCATGCTATAGAGACTGTGTCTGTTCCCCGAGCTAGACCATACAAAAGACGTCCAAACCAATTTAAGAGTAACAATCTAATCAACGTTCAACAAATAAAAAATTAACATAATACAGAGAAACAAATGATAAAACTTGGCCTTTTGAATATCAGGTCCCTCTCTACAAAAGCGCTTTTTGTAAATGATATGATCATTGATCATAACCTAGATGTGCTATGTTTGACAGAAACCTGGCTAAAACCAGATGATTACATTATCTTAAACGAGTCTACCCCTCATGATTACTGTTATAAACATGAGCCACGTCTAAAAGGTAAAGGGGGAGGTGTTTCTACAATTTATAGCAATATTTTCAGTGTTTCTCAGAGAGCGGGCTTCAAGTATAACTCGTTTGAAGTATTGGTGCTTTATATAACATTATCCAGAGAAACAAGTGTTAATGATAAACCCCTTATGACGTTTGTACTTACTACTGTATACAGGCCACCAGGGCACCATACAGATTTTCTTAAAGAATTCGCTGATTTTACATCTGAGCTGGTGTTGGCTACAGATAAGGTCTTAATAGTAGGTGACTTTAACATCCATGTTGATATTGAAAACGATGCACTGGCAGCTGCATTTACAGACATTCTAAATTCTATTGGAGTTAGACAACACGTGTCAGGTCCCACTCATTGTCGAAATCATACTCTAGACTTAATACTGTCACATGGAATTAATGTCAATGCCGTCGAGATTCTGCAACAAAGTGATGATATCTCTGATCATTATTCTAGTCTCGTGTATTCTCCAGATGACTAAAACTGTAAATTCAACTCCTTATTACAAGTATGGTAGAACCATCACTTCTACTACAAAAGATTGCTTTCTAAGTAATCTTCCTGACTTATCTGAATTCCTCAGCATGTCCAATAGCTCAGAAAAACTTGATGATGTAACAGAAACTATTGACTCTCTCTTTTCCAGGACTCTAGATACGGTCGCTCCTCTGCGCCTAAGGTAGATTAAGGAAAATAGTCCGACCCCGTGGTATAACGAGCACACTCGCGCCCTAAAGAGAGCAGCCCGGAAAATGGAGCACAGTTGGAGGAAAACAAAATTAGAGGTTTTTCGTACTGCTTGGCGGGAATGTACCCTATCGTATAGAAAAGCGTTAAAATCGGCCAGATCTGATTTTTTTTTGGACTCTTTTAGAAGAAAACAAACATAACCCTAGGTATTTATTCAATACAGTGGCTAAGTTAACAAAAAATAAAGAACCAACCGACTATGCCCATCAGCATAGCAATAATGACTTTATGAACTACTTTACTTCCAAGATCGATACTATTAGAGACAAAATTGTCACTATGCAGCCGTCAATTACAGTGTCGCATCAGATAGTGCGCCATAGATCTCCTGGGGAACAATTCCACTCATTCTCTACTATAGGTCAGAAAGAATTGTATAAACTTGTTAATTCATCCAAACCAACAACTTGTATGCTAGACCCTATTCCATCTAGGCTACTAAAAGACTTGCTTCCAGATCTCATAGATCCTCTGCTGAATATTATTAATTCATCACTGTCATTAGGATATGTCCCCCAAACCTTCAAACTGGCTGCTATTAAGCCTCTAATTAAAAAACCACAACTTGACCCCAACGAATTAACTAATTACAGACCTATCTCGAATCTCCCATTTCTATCAAAGATATTAGAAAAGGTTGTAACCTCACAACTATCTTCCTTCCTACAGAAATATGATATCTGAGGATTTTCAGTCAGGTTTTAGACCGTACCATAGTACTGAGACTGCTCTTATTAGAGTTACAAATGATCTACTCTTGTCATCCGATCGTGGTTGTATCTCTCTGTTAATGCTACTGGATCTTAGTGCTGCGTTTGATACTGTTGACCACAACATTCTCTTGAATAGACTTGAGAATTATGTTGGCATTAGTGGTAGTGCATTGGCATGGTTCAATTCGTATCTATCTGACCGCCTTCAATTCATGGCAGTAAATGAAGAGGTATCATATCGATCACAAGTGCAGTATGGAGTACCGCAAGGCTCAGTACTAGGGCCATTACTCTTTACGCTTTACATGTTACCCTTGGGTGATATCATCAGGAAATATGGTGTTCGCTTCCACTGTTACGCTGATGATACCCATCTCTATATTTCTTTGCGGCCCGGCGAAACGTACCAATTTGAAAAACTAATGGATTGTGTAGTTGAGTTAAAAAATTGGATGACAAGTAATTTCTTACTGCTAAATTCTGAAAAAACAGAGGTGTTAATTATTGGGCCTAAAACCTCAGCGTGTAATAACCTACAACACTGTCTAATACTTGATGGCTGTTCTGTCAATTCTTCGTCATCAGTTAGGAACCTAGGTGTGCTATTTGATGGTAATCTTTCCTTTGAAAACCACATCTCTAGTATTTGCAAAACTGCATTTTTCCATCTCAAAAATATATCTAAATTACGACCTATGCTATCAATGTCAAATGCTGAAACATTCATTCATGCGCTTATGACCTCAAGATTAGATTATTGTAATGCTTTATTGGGTGGTTGTTCTGCTCGCTTAATAAACAAACTCCAGCTGGTCCAAAAGGCAGCAGCTAGAGTTCTTACTAGAACAAAAAAGTATGATCATATTAGCCCGGTTCTGTCTACACTGCACTGGCTCCCTATTAAACATCGTATAGATTTTAAAATCTTGCTAATTACTTACAAAGCCCTGAATGGTTTAGCTCCTCAGTACCTGAGCGAGCTCCTATCACATTATAGTCCCTCACGTCCGCTGCGTTCTCAAAACTCTGGCAATTTGATAATACAGAGAATATCAAAATCAACCGCGGGCGGGAGATCATTTTCTTATCTAGCGCCCAAACTCTGGAACAATCTACCCTACAATGTTCGGGACGCAGACACACTCTGTCAGTTTAAATCTAGATTAAAGACCCATCTCTTTAACCTTGCTTACACATGACAAATCAACATATTCTTATAATTCAAATCCGTTAAAGGATTGTTAGGCTGCACTAATTAGGTCAACCGGAACCGGGAACACTTCCCATAACACCCGATGTACTCAGTGCATCGTCAGAAGAATGGCATCTACGCTAATATTAGTCTGTTTCTCTCTTATTCCGAGGTCACATTAACCACCAGATCCAGTCCGTATCCAGATCAGATGGTCACTGCAGTCCCCCGGATCCAGTCCGAACCCAGCCCAGATGGTGGATCAGCACCTAGACACGACCTCTACAGCCCTGAATGTCAGCGGAGTCCACATCGACTAGATGAGCCCCAGACATCATCTAGACGGCTGTCGGCACAAGACCACGGGAACTTTGGCCAGAGGAGAGCTGGCCCCCCGACTGAGCCTGGTTTCTCCCAAGGTTTTTTCTCCATTTGTCACTGATGGAGTTTTGGTTCCTTGCCGCTGTCGCCTCTGGCTTGCTTAGTTGGGGACACTTTCTCTTAACACAATATTGCATTTTATTTTATTGTTTTTGATTAACTACCTTTACCTGAAAAGTGAGTGTTTAATGTTGCCTTTGGCATTGTTGATGTACTGTTTCCTATTTAATACTGTACAGCCGCCTTGTCACAATTCTGTATTGTTAAAGGCGGTATATAAATAAAGGTGACTTGACTTGACCGCCAGGACAGCAGATGATTTACCGTGCATGCGCGACCGTGAGCTGATTGGTTCACTGCCTACAGTGACGACGTTTGAACTCTCAGGTTAAACCAATGAGGTTAAGCCATTGAGCCAATATATCAAACAAAAGTCTTCTAACAATAAGAACTTTCAAATAATTACAGTGCAAATTATAAACAAAAAAGGAGGGGGAAAAAGCATAGCACACATTCAATTTTAACAAATAAGGATATTACAAAGTACCAAGGGGATTGAAGATTGTATCATAGTATTTTAAACATGTCACAGACTTTTTATATCAAATAAAAGTCTCTTGCTATAAATTACGGCACTCGTGCATACTGTAAAAAAGACAGACCAATGTAGTCCGTTAGTGTGCGTAAGTAGATAATGCAGCATCTTTCATATAAATGATATATTAATATATAAAGTACATTTACAGTTTTACCGGTTGTCTCATATAAATTTTAAGTAATTTAGGGCATTTCTACGGTGACCGGGAGGGGACACCTTCGGTTCACTTAAGTTTGTCGTGGCCACGACATATCAACTCGTGGGAACGTGATATTATGTCGTGGCCACGAGATCGTTTTGTCGAGGTAACGACATCCTTATGTCGTGGCCACAAGATGCTATGATGAGGGAACGACATCTATTTCTCTTGGCCACGTCTTATTATGTTGAGGAAACGACATGCGCTTCTCGTGGCCTCGAGTTTAATGCGTAAACAAACCTGCGTGACCATAGTAACCCGGGATTATCAGAGATATATTTATTACAATTTTATTTTGAATCAAGGAATTATTATATTAATTATTATAGAAATTAATACAATATTAAATGATAATATTATGCGATGCTGTCTACGCGAATGTTGTCTGTGCGCGATGTAGACAGCATTCAAAAGAAGTTGATCATTAATAAATATTACATAAAGTATATCAAATAGTCCTACAAACATTTCATGCATCCCACAGTCTTGTAAGTCCATTAACTGATCCTCTTTTTTTCTGTAATATTTGTATCATTCCTTTGTATTCGTTTTTTTTTTTACCTTAATTTCTTTACTTAAAGTTTTGAATGTAAATGATACAGTAAAAATCTGAATATGCTATATGACTGGGATTTTTACTGGAATGCAGTTTAAAGGTTGAATTTGACATATATTCTATTTTATTTCGTCTAATTAATAGACTAGCCTATATATTCACATAGTTTCATTTGTAAATCATTTATCGTCACACACGGGCATAAATACAATCAAAACTTCTGTCAAAACTTTATTGGCATAATTGTCGTTTACAGTATTTGCAAAATATAGCAAATACTAGCATATAGGGCCTACAGAACGTTAGGCAAAGCGATACAAAATAAATATAAAATATAGCCTAAGTCACTTATAATTTATTATTAGCCTATTATTATTATTAGGCTATTATTATTTTAATAACTGGTTAAGGCTATATTTTGTTAACGCCTGACAATTATGCCAATAAAGTTTTGACTTTATGATTGTATTTATGCCATTTACATATAGAACGTTAAGTAACAAGATCGAAATGAGGGGGGGAAACCTGCGTGACCATAGTAACCCGGGATTATCAGAGATAGATTTATTAATATTTTATTTTGAGTTAAGAAATTGTTATATTAATTATTATAGAAATGAATACATTATAAAAATATCTTGTAGGCCTATTTTATTTTATGTACTTTGGGTAATATTTATTAACTAGATAAAAAGGTTTGTCAAGACAAACTTTAAGTTGGCTTGAGAAAGCCAGACCAGAAAGTTTAAAAAGTTTGAAAAGTTTAAAAGTTTAAAAAGTTTGAAAAGTTTGAAAAGTTTAAAAAGTTTAAAAAGTTTAAAAAGTTCACAAAGTTTACAAAGTTTAAGAAGCTTTAAAGTTTGGATGGTTTTTAGTCTGAAATAGTTTGAAATTTTAAAGGATGAATGCAGTCTGTCAGATAGACAGATTTAGATAGATAGATAGATAGATAGATAGGTAGATATATACATAAATAGATAGAAAGATTGATAATTGACATGATTACTGAGTTGCTAGCGTGATTACCAAGTTGCTAGCATGTTTCCAGCATGATTAGCAAAGTTGCTAACATGTTTCTAGCATGATTAGCAAAGTTGCTAGCATGTATCTAACATGATTAGCAAGTTGCTAGCATGTTCAGCATGATTAGCAAAAGTTGCTAGCATGTTTCTGCTTATTGTACCAAGTTGCTAGCATGTTTCACAGCATGATTAGCAAAGAGTTGCTAACATGTTTCTAGCATGATTAGCAAGTTGCTTTAGCATGTTTCACAACATGAT
>VONZ01002144.1:0-66304 GCA_012976165.1 Labeo catla
ATCTCAGCTGATCTCCTAGAGCCTCGTCACGTCTCAGCTGACCCCCAAGAGCCTCGTCACGTCTCAGCTGATTGTCTAGAGCCTCGTTGCGTATCAGCTGACATCCCTGAGCCTTGTCAGGTCTCAGCCGTCCATTCAAAGTCTCGCCAAGTCTCGTCTCATCGCCCAAGCCACGCAGAGCCCACGCTCCCAAGCCACGCAGAGCCCACGCTCCCAAGCCACGCAGAGCCAACGCTCCCAAGCCATGCAGAACCCACATTCCCAAGCCACAAGTCCACAGCATCCACACCCTCAAGGCCAACAGACATCCCACTATCTACTGTGCTGCCTGTAATGGCCGTTGCCATTTTCAGTGTGTGGGCTGCACACTGTGCTCCAGAGGCCTCGTCTGTCCACGAGTCTGCTCCAGAGGCCTCGTCTGTCCACGAGTCTGCTCCAGAGGCCTCGTCTGTCCACGAGTCTGCTCCAGAGGCCTCGTCTGACCATGAATCTGCTCCAGAGGCCTCGTCTGTCCACGAGTCTGCTCCAGAGGCCTCGTCTGACCATGAATTTGCGCCTATGACTCCAGAGGTGTCAGCTTATGCTGTATATCCTCCAAAGGAGGCGGCGTCCACCCATGAACTCGCTGCCACATCTGTCCACAAGTTTGCGCCAATACCTCGTGAGGTGTCAGCATGCTATGTAGAACCTCCTAAGGAGGTGGCATCCACCCATGAACTCACTGCCACGTCTAACTATGAGTCTGCGCCAATGCCCCCGGAGGTGGCGGCTCCGGCTGCAGAACCCCCTAAGGGGGCGGCGTCCTCCTACGAACTCTCTGCCCATCATGTCACGGCCAAGGAGGTCTATCACAAACCCTCTGCCTGCCATGTCACGGCCAAGAAGGCTAATCATGAACTCTCTGCTCTGCTATGGATGTCATTTGTTCCACTGTGAATATCTGTGCTCCTGTCTGCTCTGCCTGCTCTGCCTGTCCCGCTATGGCTCTCTGTTATGCCTGCTCTGCCTGCCTTGCCATGGTTCCCTGTTCTGCCTGCTCTGCCTGCCTCGCCATGGTTCACCGTTCTGCCTGCTCCGCCTGCCCTGCCATGGCTGCCGGCTCTCCCTGCTCCACCATGGCTCCAGGCTCCTCCGAATGAAACATGGTGGACTTCTGCTCCAGTGTTACACTGTTTGCCATTTCTCCACGGCCCAGGTCCTCCAAGGTTCTACGGTCTGCTACTGCTCCACGGCCCAGGCCCTCCAGTGTTCCACTGTCTGCCACAGCTCCACGGCCCTGGTCCTCTAAGGTTCCACTCCTCCAGGGTTCCACTGTCTGCCACAGCTCCACGGTCCAGGTCCTCCAGGGTTCCACTGTCTGCCACTGATCCACGGTCCAGGTCCTCCAGTGCTTCACTGTCTGCCACTGTTCCATGGCCCAGGTCCTCCAGTGCTTCACTGTCTGTCCCTGCTCCACGATCCAGGCCCACCTCCTCTGCACAGACCTGGCCCCCCATCCCACCCCCTGTTTTGCCTCTGTTCCCCCACCCTCCTGGACTGTTGTTGCTTGAGCGCCAGGAGTCGCTCCTAGGGGGGGGATTCTGTAACACCACGCCAGCAGAGGTAGCCCTTACCACTGACTGACTGTTACCGCTCCCTCTGCTGCTTCTATGGTTACTTCCTGTTTGGCAGCCATATAAGCAGGGCCATGCCAAACAGGACCCCGCGAAGTATTGTTTTGCCTGTGCGGACTCTACTAAGCGTTTCTCCTGGTTCATTGCCCTGTTTTGTTATTTTCCACGGTTTTGTTTATTGTCATAGTTTTGTCTTGTTTTCTGCCATAGTTTTGTTTCGTTTCATTGCCATAGTTTTTGCCTAGTTTCATAGCCTTGTTCATTTGTCACTTTGGACTGCTCTCTCTTGGATTTTGACCTTCTGCCAGTTTATTGGATTCATCTTTTGTCTTGCCTACGTGTTACTGTTTTGTTTGGATATCGACCCTGCCTGTCTTGACTATGCTGTGTTTATTAAAGCTCGCATCTGGATCTATCACGCTTCCTACGAGTCCTGTTACAGCTACGAGTCTCTTGTAAAAACATAATGTCTATATTTTTAAGTTTGATGAAATCACAGAGCTGCTGCAACTGTTTTTTGTTTTGTTTTGTTTTGTTTTTGTTTGTTTTTGTTGTTTTGTTTTTTTGTTTTTTGTTTTGTTTTGTGGTTACACTTTATTTTGATAGTTCACTTTAGACATTCTTCTAACTATAAGTAACTTTGAAACATGTCAACTAATTATCATTCATTTGCAACTACATGTCTACTAACTTTCAGAGCAGACTGTTAGGTTAGGTTTAGGGTTAGTAAAATAAGTTGACATATACTTGCAAAGTTTAGAAAAGTGTTAGAAGATATGAAGCAGACAGTCTACTTGTCACGAATCTGGTCGGTGTCCCGTTGTCCGCTCACCACCAGAGGTCACTCTCACCTCACCTACACACTCTGACTGTTGCACCACACTCCGGACTGCATCTCCCATTCTCCACCGCACTGATTGCGTCAGCCCCCGTGACCAATCAGGCTTCCTATAAAGCCCCAGACTTTCCCAGTGCAAGTCACGGATTGTTATATTGTTGTATTCCCTTTGTTATCGCTTCCTAGTTTCTAGTTTCTAGTTCCGAGTTCCGAGTTCCCTGTGTTTTGTTTGTCCCGCCTGGTTATCTCGTTTGGACTTTCTAGCCGCCTGCCTTTCGGATTTTCGCTCGTCTTAAAGGACTATTCTCTCGTCTCGCCTCTGACATTCCTGTTTGCTGTTGTTTGACCCTGCCTGCACGACCCTGTTTCTGTCTTGTCCTTATAATAAAGCTCGCAAATGGATCCGCTCGCCTCACTTCTCTCCTTCTCGGTAACACTACTAATACTCTTGCAGTTGCAAAGTTACTTACCGTTAGTAGAATGTCTAAAGTGGACTATCCAAATAAAGTGTTACCTGTTTTGTTTTTTACATCCCTCATCCCATTAACATTCAGGGAGGCGATTTAAAAATGCTCATTATGAGGGAAAAGAGCAGCAATATAAACAAACAACATATCATTGCATTATGGTTGTGACTTATTCTGCATTGTCTGAGTGTGCACTTTTTGCACAATTTATTTAATCTAAACACCTCTGGATTCGATAAACACTTGTCACCCTTTTATTTCATTAGAATTTTTGCTGAGTCAATAAAAAAAAGATTTGGGGAAAAAAAATCACCTCAACATTTTTCATTCATTTTGTACGTGGTAAAACATTCTTAATTCATTCTAAACTGTAGCCACTACAGTCTTCCCTCATATTATCTTCCACAAAGGCCTCTGACACTTCTTGCTCATTTTCTGAATCAGAAACATCAGAAATGTCTGCATTGTTCTCATCTTGCATCTTATTCTTAGACTTATCAGCTTCTTCACAGGAATTAAATTTTCTTTTCACTGCTGCCACATGAAAAATATTCTCCTCTTCATTAAATATTTAATTCTCTACCTCATCATGCTCAGTATTCATCTCATCACTTCTCATGTTTTTCTTTTTACACCCTTTATTTTCACTGTCCTCTTTCTCCACATTTATACTTGTTTCTGGCATTTCATCAACTTGTCCATCTTTTTCCACATCATTTACTTGGTATAAATTCTGACTTTGAGGGCCATTTTCATCTGAAGAGTTTGTTAAATTGCCTTTTTCAGGGCAAGAATGCACCAAATGCCCTTTCCACATCCAAAGCAGAGTATATGAGGGGAGCGGAGCGTGGAGTGGAGCGGTGTGATTTTGAACGGAGCATGGAGCGGATTTTTTTTAAAGCCGGAACGTTGTGGTTTTCACACGTTCCAAGAGTGCTCCACTACCGCTCCATCACGAATACAATTCATGCCAACGATCCGTAATATAACTGCATATTTATCAAGAACTCACATGTTAAACATAGTCAGCTAGCTTGATACTGATGGATCACTGAGCTCAGAAAGAATGTTAAGATTATAATGACAGCAATATACATGAGCGGGAGGTTTAGGAGGATAGTTTTCGAGGAATTTGTTTGCTCCTTCTAGATACTAAATATTTTCAGATGAAAGCGTGATTTAAACAGGTACAACACTTATTTACACACGCAGTTGCTATCTCATTAATGGATTCAATCAAATGTAATCTTACAGCGCTGTTTCATCTGTATCCGATTTCGAATGAGCAGAAATCTGTAGGAAATGCAGCGATCCGTAGATAAAATAACTAACAAAACTATTTATCCTTTACAAACAAAATTTGCACTGAAAAAAGCAGATGATACTTTTTAATGCTGACAACCACGTAATAAGCTTGATTGGAATGTGGTAGGAAAATTGTTTGCACACTGGTGGTCCAATAAGCCACAAAACTTCTCCCCTAGTATTTTATTTTGTTTTACCTTATTGTAATATATGTTATTTTATTTTAAAACATACTGAAATATTTTAGCCGTAAATTTACTTGGAGCGAAGGTGGAGCAATGTTCCTGATCAGTGGAGAGGGGAGTAGGAAATGGTGAACCCGGAGCGGAGCTGAAGCAGAGTGATTATTGAATGCTTGGAGCGCGGAGGGGAAATTGTTGCCCCTCCACTCCGTTCACGTACTCTGATCGAAAAGCACATGTTTTCAGTTGTGACAAAAATTACAATCAAAACCATCAACTTTAATGGTGACCTTTTATGCCCCTTTTTACAAGATGTAAAATAAGTCTCTGATGTCCCCAAAGTGTGTAAATGAAGGTTTAACTCAAAATACCCTACAGATATATATATATTTTTTTTTTGTATAGCTTGTTAAAAATTGCCACTCTTAGGGCACACACCATTCTTGTCTCTGTCTTTTTAAATGTAAATGAGCTAGTGTTCCTGGAGAAATGGGCAGAGCTTCAAGAGCCCGCGCTCTGGTGCTGGCCTTTGCAAATAAACATTTCACTATTAGTACAAGCCTGTTATCTTTACAGAAAGCCAGTAATCTGATTGTACTGTGCATAAGACTTGTACATTTATGAATTACACAGATGAGGAGCATGATAAAAATAACTTATGGTGCCATCGCTTGCTATTACAAACTTTATAAACCCCACTTGTGATTATGAGCTCAACATATTCAAGCGCTCAACTCACATTGCTTTCATATGCAATTTTAACCTACCACATTCCTACCTTTATCACAGTCTGTGTGTCATCACATCTGGCTTCAATAAGTAGTGTAAAGGGATTTACTGTATTGTTGTCAATGAACAAATGCCAGTTTTGTGAAGAAAATTAAACTAATTTAGTTGGACTTTGCAATAAATGGCAATATTTAAAGCTGTTTATTTTTAACTGACACCTTGTCAGTAAAATGTCATCCTTCATTTTAATGTGTAAAACTGTATGATCAACGCAATTATTATATTTAATATTGGGGTCATCCAAGATATTTGACACATATGAACATTTTTTTTTTAAAAAGTAACACAATAGTTCATAGTAACACAATAACTCAATTACCAATTCAGTTACTATTTGTGACAAGTAACTACTAACTATAATTAATTACTTTTTGAAAGTAACATGCCCAACAATGGCTGTGTCTATGCTAATAGGCCAGAGATCGTCACGAATGGGCGGGACTTTTTCCCTTTGACTATGTGTACGAGGGGAGACTCTGCTCGTTTAGAGAGACTGTTTATGATTTATTGGGATTATAAAAATATGAGTGGGTGGATTTTTACCATTATAGGGTGTTTTTTTTTTTACACACACTGCAGCCACACAACTGTGTTCAAACACGTTATGAAAGTGATTTTTGCATAATAGGTTCCCTTTAAACTTGAAAGCGACATTTATTTCCTCAATATCCATTGTCAGTATCATGTAAACATACCTACGGAATGAAACCACATGCTTTAACAGCAGAGATTTACAACCTGTAACGGGGAGTAAAGGACGAGAGGCGAGCGGATCCACTTGCAAGCCTTTATTATAAGGAAGAGACAGATACATGGTCGTACAGGCAGGGTCAAATCAACAGTAAACAGGAGTGAAAGAGGCGAGACGAGAGAATAGTCCTTTATGACGAGCGATAGTCCGAAGGCAGGCAGCGAACAGTCGAAAACGGGGAGCCAGGCGAAGGAATCAAACACAAGGAACTAGAAACAAGAGAACGCTAAACAATGGGAAATACACTAACAACAATCCGTGACTTGCATGGGGAAAGACCGGGGCTTTTATGGTGCCGCTGATTGGTCACATGTGTTAACGCAATCAGCGTGATGCATGACGGGAGATGTAGTCCGAGGTGTGGTACAACAGTCAGGGTGTGTGGGTAAGGTGAGTGCGACATCTGGTGGTGAGCGGACAGCGGGACACCGACCAGATTCGAGTCCCCAGGAGCGGCTTCCAGACGCTCCAACTGAAAAACAGTTCTGGGGAGCGGTGGGAGGGCCATGAGACTGAGGCAGAACCGGGAGGGAGGAAGCCCTCCAGGGCGGAGCCGGAGGCGGAGCAGGAGGCACAGGAGCCCTCCAGGGTGGAGCCGGAGGCGGAGCAGGAGGCGCAGGAGCCCTCCAGGGCAGAGCGGGAGGCGCAGGAGCCCTCCAGGGTGGAGCCGGAGCAAGAGGCGCGGGAGCCCTCCAGGGTGGAGCCGGAGCCCTCCAGGGTGGAGCCGGAGCACTCCAGGGTGGAGCCGGAGCCCTCCAGGGCGGAGCCGGAGACGCAGGGGCCCTCCAGGGCAGAACAGGAGCCCGCGTCATGGGCTGGGACCTGGGGAGAGCAGGGACAGAGGAGGCAGAGTGAATAGGGAGAGAAGCAGAGAGACCAAAGGATAACGCCGCCTCCATAGGAGGTTCTACAGTGCAAGCTGACACCTCTGGAGGCATTGGCGCAGCTTTTCTGATGGGGAAGGCCTCTAGAGCAGACTTGAAACCAGACGGGACCTCTGGAGCAGACTTGAGACCAGACGGGAGCTCTGGAGCAGGCTTGAGATCAGACGTGATCTCAGGGGCGGACTTGTGAACAGACGTGACCTCCGGGGCGGACTTGTGAACAGACGTGACCTCCGGGGCGGACTTGTGAACAGACGTGACCTCCGGGGCGGAGTGTGCGGCCCCCATACTGAGAATGGTGACCGCCCTCGCACTAGTAGACCTGATGTGACAAGGCTCTGGGCGGTCGGACAAGTCGTGACTTGACTCTGGGTGCTCAGACGAGGCGTGACTTGACTCTGGGCGGTCAGACGAGGCGTGACTTGACTCTGGGCGGTCAGACGAGGCGTGATGGGGCTCTGAGCCGTCGGGCAGGATGTGACTTGGGCGCCAGACAGGGCGTACACTCTGGGCCGTCTTTGACTCTGGGCGCCAGGCGGGACCCGACTTGACTCTGGGTCAGGCGGGACCCGACTCTGGGCGTCAGGCGGGGACCTGACTGGACTCTGGGCCGTCAGGCGGGACGTGACTTGACTCTGGGCCGTCAGGCGGGACGTGACTTGGCTCTGGAGCAGCAGTAATAACTTCATTTGGCTCATGAAGACCAGCTGTGGTTTGACTTGGTTCGTGGAGATTGGCTGTGACTTGACTTGATTCGTGAAGATCAGTAGTGAACTGACTTGACTCTTGGAGATCAGCAGTGACTTGACTTGACACGTGAAGACCAGCGGTGACTTGAACTGGCTTGTGAAGATCATTGACTTTACTTGACTCAGGAACCACGGCTGTGACCTTGCTTGACTCAGGAACGACCGCCTTGACGTTGCTTGACGCAGGAACGACCACCTTGACGTTGCTTGACGCAGGAACGACAGCTTTGACGTTGCTGGACTTGGAAGCTTGACTGGACTTGGAAACTTGACTGGACTTGGAAGCTTGACTGGACTTGGAAGCTACAGCCGTAGCCTGACTTGACTCTGGAGCAGCGGCTGAAGCTTGACTTGGCTCTGGAATAACAGCAGCAACTTGACTTGGCTCATGAGGATCTGCTGTAACCTGGCTTGGCTCATGGAAATCCGCTGTAACGGGACTTGACTCATGAACAACAGCCGTAACGTGACTTGATTCGTGGGGAACAGCTGTGACTTGGCTTGACTCGTGGAGAACGACAGCTTTAGGTTGACTTGACTCTGGGTCTCGACTTGACTCTGTGTCCTGACTTGACTCTGTGTCTTGACTTGACTCTGTATCTTGGCTTGACTCTGTGTCTTGGCTTGACTTGGAAGCCTGACTTGACCCAGGGGTAGCTGCCCATACCGTCATCAGGGGTGAGTCCAGCACGTGGGCCATCATGACCACAGGTGGCGTCCGGGTGCTGACCACAGGTTCTGGAATGGCGGCCATCTTGTGGAGTGGCTTGGAGACGGCGGCCATCTTGTGCAGTGGCTCTGGCGTGGCAGCCATCTTGCGCAGTGGCTCTGGCATGGCAGCCATCTTGTCAGTGCTTGGCTCAGTAACTTGACTTGAATCAGGGGCAACAGCTCTGACTTGACTTGACACAGGAAACACAGCTGCAACTTGACTTGACTTGGAAACTTGACTTGACTCAGGAAACACAGCTGCAACTTGGGTAGACTTGGAAACTTGACTTGACTCAGGAAATGTAGCTGTAACTTTATATGGCTCTTGTATGGCAGCTGTGACGTGACAGAGCTCTGTTTTCGCCAGCATTTTGTGAACGGGCTCCGCCGTTGCCGCCATCTTGTGAGCGCGGCCGCCATTTCACGGGCGGGTTGCACGGCCGGCGTTACCGCGATGTCGCGTTGCTTCCCCGCGACACCCACAGTGAGCGATGAACCACTGATTTGGAGTGCAATGTTCAGGTATTGACTTAGAGTCCAATGGGGCTGATACAGTGGCATTGAGGAGCCGAAAGGTTCAGAGAGCCCTCCACGGAAGAATATCATTAGACACAGATCGCTCATAGAAGTCTGATGTGCTAATGTATTAAAGTCCATAACGTATTCCTCAACTGATCGCTCACCTTGCTTGAGGAGCATGATCTGTACTGCAGGGTCCTGAGCTGCTGGATCCTTGTTGACGGATTGTTCTGTAACAGGGAGTAAAGGACGACAGGCGAGCGGATCCACTTGCGAGCCTTTATTATAAGGACGAGACAGATACATGGTCGTACAGGCAGGGTCAAATCAACAGTAAACAGGAGTGAAAGAGGCGAGACGAGAGAATAGTCCTTTATGACGAGCGATAGTCCGAAGGCAGGCGGCGAACAGTCGAAAACGGGGAGCCAGGCAAAGGAATCAAACACAAGGAACTAGAAACAAGAGAACGCTAAACAATGGGAAATACACTAACAACAATCCGTGACTTGCATGGGGAAAGACCGGGGCTTTTATGGTGCCGCTGATTGGTCACATGTGTTGACGCAATCAGCGTGATGCATGACGGGAGATGTAGTCCGGGGTGTGGTACAACAGTCAGGGTGTGTGGGTAAGGTGAGTGCGACATCTGGTGGTGAGCGGACAGCGGGACACCGACCAGATTCGTGACACAACCCAGCAGATTTTTTTTATTTTTATTTTTTTATTGCAGACACGAACTGTCCGTACCTAGACAATTTAAAATGCCTCATCACTAATGAACGGGGGCACATTGGATAACACAACTTTCCTTGCTGGATTAACAAGTGGAAAAATCTTAAGGACGCAATCTTTAAGAACTATACCGCTTTCCACATCATTAACTTTTTCAACTTTGTCCAAGAACAAAACAACAGCACCATTCATCCTGGATGCTCATCAGATACTATCATGACCCACCACTTCTACCACTAAAACAATTTCCACGACCGAGCACTCAGCACTGACCTACACCTTAAGCCTGTTATATTTCATTATAACATTATTTTATTAAAATTACAAAACAGAAAAGAGTTTTGAGTGTTTCTGCCTTGAATGGCCATAACGGTCAAATTGACTGCATACATTACAGCACTTGCTGCTTTTTCCCACTGCTGCAGATGCGTGTTACTCTTGTCTAGCAACTTTTTTCTAGTTGTTTTATATGCCACTGGTAAGCTAAAACTTTACCTCAGATTTACCTCAGAAATGTCAGCAAAAACGAGGTTTTAGCCTTGCTCCAGAGTATAGATGATGCTGAGTCCGATGGAGGAGCAAGCTCATATAGCTCATATAGTGATGTCTCTTGGTCACTTGAAAGTTCATCTGACTCTGAGAGTGATTCTGAGGTAATTCCCACTTGTAAAAAAAGCCGAATGGAAACCTACAATTCAACTGCTGCCATTCCATCTCCTACTGTTTCAGGTATATTAGGCTGATTATAGGAAGATTATAGCCTGGCTGTTATCAATAATAATGTTACAATAATAAAATATTATTATTATTATTGTTATTATAGCGTAACGCTCACTGATGTCACAGAGTCAGGGAGGACAGCTCATGGGATTTGACAGTCCATGAGCTAAAGGCCTTCATTGCTCTCATCTACGTTCGTGGCGTGGCGAGCTTTTGGTCGGACGACTGGGGTTATGCTTTTTTTCAAGGAGACCATGTCCCAAAACAGATTCCAGATTCCGTTGATACCAAATATATGGTAAATGGTGTGCCATATCTGGGCAAAGACGAGACGCCGGGTCAGAGACAGTGTGGTGTTGAAAATAGTTGAGCCCTACCTGGGGAAGGGAAAAAAACGTCACCACTGACAACTTTTTTAGTTCCCTCGAACTGCCCAAGGCACTACAGACCAAGAAAACCACACAGTGAATAAGAGCAGACGAGTGCTCCCGCTGTGCATAAAAGAACAAAGACTGCTATTCACCACAGTGGTGCTAAAAAAATAGCAACGCAACACTCACAGTCTATCAATGCAAAACAAGGAAAAATGTCTGTATTCTTAGCACTGTCCACACAGATGTTGCCATCACAAGTGGCCAAAAGGCTAAACCAGAGACGGTCACATACTACAGTTGAACCAAGGTCGGTGTAGATGTGCTAGATCAAATGGCAATGAAGTACTCAGTGGAAGTACTCAGTGAAAGCACCCACACGTAGATGGCCAGTGGCTGTGTTTTACAATATTCTTGACCTGGCTGCGGTAAATGCTTCCATCCTGTTCAGGGAATGCACAAATGTGAGAATGTCACGGAGGAACTTCATAATGCGACTCGAAAATGAACTTCGCTCCGGCCACATGAGAGCAAAAGCCACACACCTGATAGTGCGAGAGCCAGGACCCAGGCAGGAGGCAGTGCCAAGTGATGAGAAACTGCAAGAAAAACAAAACGAAGGACACTTGTGACGAAGAAGAAGCGGTACAGCTGAATCACACCGTTTTCAAATGACTGATTTAATCTGATAGTCTGTGTGGATTTAATCTGATAGTCTGTGTCTGTGTGGCCAGTCTCTCTGGGTAGCACAGGGACGCGAATGGGCAGCCAAATATCCAATGAAAGATCCAAGCGATCAGGGAGAACCAGAAACAGGATCCAGACAGGGTAATCCAGGATAGAAGAACTGAAACAACACCACACAACACGAATGGAAACCAAATGATCTGACAACACAGGATGGAAAACACAGGTGTTAAATAGCTGAGCAAACGAGCTACAGCTGGCGCAAATCACAATGAACAATCACACCCACGCCCACACTCTCAACATGCACACACAGAGAGAGCATGAATGAGTCCGTGAGCCCATGAAACGTGACAGTACATCTCCTCCTCCAGGAGCTTACCCGTTGATAGTAATCATCAATAAGGGAGTGATCCAGAATGTCCCTAGCTGGAACCCAACTTCTCCAGACCATAACCTTCCCAGTCCACCAAGTACTGAAATCTGCGTCCCCTCCGCCTAGAGTCCAGAATACAGTTTACCGAATAGGTGGGTTCCCCGTCTACGAGACATTACATCTACGAGACGTATTAATGGGTGAATGAAAAACAGGTTTCAATTTGGAGACATGAAAAACAGGATGAATTGTCCTGTACGCTGGAGGACGTTTGAGGTGGAATTTAGGTGTTAACTTATTACAAACGGAGCGGAGAGGAATGTTCTTGCAAGAAAGCCACACCTTTTGACCCACGATGTAGACGGGAGGCTTAGACTGGTGGCGATCAGCCTGAGCCTTAGTGTGTGCTCCCACCCAGAAGAGAGTCTTTCGGGCTCTTCTCCAGGAGCGGCTGCACCTCTGGACGAAGGCGTGAACAGAGGGGACTGCAACTTCAGATTCCAGACTAGGAAAAATAGGTGCCTGGTAACCTAAACTACACTCAAATGGAGAAAGGCCCGTGGACGACACTGTTAACGAGTTATGTGCGTACTCCACCCATGAGAGTTGCTGGCTCCAGAAGGATGGATTCTGTGTGACCAAACATCGCAACACTCTCTCGAGGTCTTGATTGGCCTGCTCTTTGTTTGGCCGTTGCTCTGCGGGTGAAGACCAGAGGACAGACTGACACTCGCCCCCAGTAATCGACAAAACTCCTTCCAGAATTTGGAAATAAATTGGGGCCGCCTTCGAGAACTGGTCCACTACGGTCAAAACAACCGTATTACCCTGGGAGGGTGGTGACAAAATTGAGCGCGATTATGGGACCAGGGTCTTGAAGGGACCGACAGTGGTTGAAGTAACCCCTCTGGGGCTCGATTGGAAGTCTTACCGCGAACATAAGCCGAGCAGGCCAAAACAAAATCCTGGATGTCACAAGCCATAGAACGCCACCAGAATCGTTGTTTAATCAGAAAGCTAGTGTGACTTACCCCTGGGTGGCAAGTTACGTTGCAACAATGACCCCACCGAATGATGTCGGACCGTAATCTCTCCGGCACAAACAATCAACCCGGTGGGCACCCAGGCGGAGGTGTTCCCTCTTCTAAGGCCGTGCAGACCTTCGATTCAACCTCCCAAGAGAGTGTAGAGACAACAAGTCTCTCAGGTATGATCCTCTCGGTGTTCGGAATGGTAAAAACATGAGATAACGCATCGTGTTTGATGTTCTTAGAACCCGGACGGTAGGAAATTGAAAAAAATCAAAGCGACTGAAAAAAAGTGCCCACCGAGCCTAGCTAGAGTTGAGTCGTTTGGTGGATCTAATGTACTCTAGGTTCTTGTGATCGGTCCAAACAATAAAGGGTACCCCCAAACCCTCTAGCCAGTGACGCAACTCTCTGTTACCAATATCGTAATTGCGTTCAGTGGGTGACAAACGACGAGAGAAAAATGTGCAGGGGTGCATCTTTTCATCCGAGGCAGAGAGCTGTGAAAGGACCGCACCTACCCCCACCTCTGATGCATCAACCTCCACTACAAACTGACGTGTGGGATCGGGGCTCAGAGAATGGGAGCTGAAACAAAGCGGCTCTTGAGCTTGGTAAATGCAGAGTCAGCTGCACTGGACCACCTGAATGTCGTTTTGGCGGAAGTCAAGGCAGTCAGAGGTGAGGCTAGTTGGCTGAATTTGCGAATAAAGTGGCGGTAGAAATTGGCGAACCCCAGAAACCTCTGTAGGTCCTTGTGGGAGTCTGGGGTTGGCCAATCCACCACAGCCTTAACCTTGTTTGGATCCATGCGCACCCCCTCGGACGAGACACCCCAAAAACGGAACCGACTGTGCATGGAAGACGCACTTCTCCACCTTGACCAAAAGCCTATTCTCTAGCAGCCTCGGGTGCCTGACATGCTGAACATGTTCCTAGAGAGAAGAAGAAAATATCAATATGTCATCCAGGTAGACATATATGAATTGATCGACCAAATCTCTCAGCACGTCATTAACGAGTGCCTGAAAAACCGGGGAGGAGTTGGACAACCCGAAGGGCATAACATGATATTCAAAGTGCCCCCCGGGGGTGTTAAACGCGGTCTTCCATTCATCCCCCTTCCTTATGTGGACCAAATGATAAGCGTTGTGTAAATCCAATTTGGTGAAAATGGATGCCCCCTGCAACTGATCGAAGGCTGAAGACATCAGTGGCAAAGGATAGGTATTCTTTACTGTGATGTTATTCAACCTTCGGTAATCAATATACGGTCGCAGGGATCTGTCCTTCTTACCCACGAAAAAAACCCTGCCCCAGTGACAGAAGAGGAAGGACAAATGAACCCAGCTGCTAGAGAATCAGAAATATATTTCTCCATCGCCTCCCTTTCAGGAGCTGAAAGTGAATATAACTTTCCCTAAGGCAGCGACGTACCTGGCAATAAATATATAGGGACGATGCAGAGGAAGAGAAGCAGCCCTGGACTTACTGAACACTTCCTTCAGGTCAAAGTACTCCTTGGGCATGTTAGACAGGTTCACCGGCTCATTCTGCAACAAAGAACAAGACACAGACGAACAAGCAGACACAAGACGAGGCGTAACAGGAGTCACTCCATGCAGAAACTGAACTGCAGTCCCAGTCCACCCTGGGGTTGTGATGGACTAGCCAGGGATGTCCAAGGACAATAGGGGCCAGTGGAGATGTGGTGAGAAGGAGTGATATCTTCTCGGAATGATTTCCAGAGGTAATGATGGTAACCTGGCCCGTGGTGTGTGTGATGTCGGGAAGAGTCTGTCCATTGAGTGCATTGTCTGAAATTTTGTGAGTGAGAGGAATAATGGGGATGTGAAGGTGACAAGCCAAATTAAAGTCCATAAAATGACCTTCCTCTCCAAAGTCCACCAGGGCCAGGCAGTTGTGGAACTCGGCCGCCCATTGCAGTCGAGAGGACAGTTGTGGATAAGGATTGTGGATAAGAATTTCTCCAGCGATACCCCGCCCGACAGTAATCTCAATCGTACTGTTGGGCTTGCCCTTTTACCGGGCAGTCCACCAGGAAATGGCCTGCAGCTCCACAATATAAACACAGTCCCTTTGCTCCCTGACGATCTCTATCCTCCCGGGAAAGCTGAGCTCTACCCACCTGCATGGGTTCTTGATCGGACGTGGGGCTGACCGTATTCAAGGAGTCGGTGACCGGACGTGGCGTGGGTAAGCGTGGCTTGTGCTGATGTTCGGCGTTCATGGGATGGGGAGGGACTGGCGGCGGGGGTGGCGCAGTGGGCAATCTTAGTTGTTGCAGCTGAGTGGTGAGCTCGGTCACCATAGAAGTTACCCAGTTATACCTCTCCATCCTCTAATAACATGCCGGATCCGTCACCCAGCTTTGTTCTGGGGCTTGGAATTTATAGATTAAGCACTGGTATCCAGCAGGTGGCAGTCACCAGAAAGAGAGACACCACGTAGACCTAAAATAACCAGAAGAAAACAGGTTAGCCATCGGTGTTTAGCATAATGAACCTTTATCGCACCGGAATTGAACACCGGAAGCGCTTGTCGAAGCAGTGTATCGATTATTCAAGTTATGTATATTTTTCAGTACACTGTAATCACCTAGTTGAATAAAAGCCTGTTAAAATGAGCATCTGCAGGATAATTTCAAAATCTGGACATTTTCAGAGACAGGCGAAGAGATATTCTGATGGAAATCAGTCCGCAGAAATAAATAAAATAAAATATAACATGGTTACTACATATTTACTATAATAAATCCATGGTTAATTTTATAATTTTGTACTATCAGTCAAATTTATTTTAATGTAAACAGGTATAAAATATGATGAGAAAAACATTGTTAATGAGAAGACAAAATTGACTGCAGCAGGTCAAATTTATTTATTATTCAGAATGCACATTTGGAAGGGAAATATATTACTAGGAACATTTCAGCAGGTGATATAAGATGTAGGCCTAAACATCCTCAGTTTCGAAATGCATACTCCTCGCAAATGTGCTCCCGCATAATATTTTAGATGGACCTTAATTCATCCCACGCATCTCATCCGTGTTGTGTCAGGAAATTGTGAAAACTGAGGCAGTGTGTCGTTGTTTAGAATAAAAAAATGGTCAGGTACACTGCAGTAACAGATGAAAGAAAAGAAATAGAGGATTCTTCCATTCGTTTTCATTGCTTTGCGATGGGCCCGGAAGTGGAGATACACTGCTTCGCTTACCAGATATAGGAAGTGAGATCCATTGTGAGTTTGTACCAAGCTGTGATTTTGGCTGGGTCTGAATATGATCCAAAAAATGTGTGCAAAAGTGTGTACAAAATACTGGCATCTACAGAAACGGTATGCAGAACTGCAAACATTATTTTGAGTCCAGGTATGAGTCTGTGCACAATTCTGAAAGGCCATTACAAGGAAGAAAACCAGACTGACCTTACCATCATCTCATAAACATCACCTAAAAAAGCCGTGACTTGCCACACAAGTTTCTGTTATGAGCAAATGAATTGAAAGAAAGGCTTTTAGCTGCTGCCAGAGAGCCTGATGGGGATTAATCATACAGCCCTGACCTAATTCAGAAAAGATTCCTGTGTGCGTGGATTATCCAGTGATCACATCAAATATCAGATTAAAACCTGCCTTGATCATCATACAGTGATGGATGAAGTTTGTAACGATCAGCCTAACAGGCTGGGTTACACAATTTAAAATGGGGTCAGATTTTACTGTGTGAGTGACTTGTAGGTGTTAAAAGTGAATGACATAAAAGAGAAATATGTTTCAAAAGAATGGTGTATTTACAATATTCACATTGGACTTTAAAACAACACAATAAAACCAAGAAAACAAGTTACAAGCATACAGTCCATCACATCATACCCTAAAACCGTCCAAGAATCATAGTGTTTTGAAATGTCCCAGTGTGAGTCCACCAGATACAATCCAAAATGAGTGATAATCCACAAATTTGCAAGTAAATCTGGAAATGCAAGTCCACAGAAAGGAAACTCCACAATCCAGATGTTTTTGGTAGCTGAGTGTTTGTCGGCCATGCTGCTGTCTTTATACAGTTCCTGCATCCAGGCCAACTATAAATTTCTTAAAGATACATACACACTAAAAATGTTAAGAGAAATAAAATTGACTTAAGAAAACATGTAAAGCAGTTAAAACTCTATTATACATAAAATCATTGCAATAAATAGAGCGGTAAAACATGTCTCTTGTGTGACATGTCCTCTTTGACCTCTATGATGTCATCAAACAGTTGAAGGAGGAAATCTGAGAAATGAGGAAAGTCATGAGGACTTACCGTTCAGCACCTTCACAGTAGGGATGTTGTGGATGTCAGAAGAGTGGCAGAGGTGACCAGTGTGACCATTGCTTAAAAAGTGGGGAAAGTGGACATCTTTCCAGAGGGTGTGGAGGACCACTTGCAGGGAGAACTGAAAGAGGAAACCTTTTTAGCAGTATGACGGTAGCAAATCAAACAACATCATCACCTGAGGGAGCAGACTGAAGACAAAAGCAAACTGCTGCATGACAGCATTACACAGTTGAAAGCCCAGGAGGCAGCTAAGAAGAAGGAGAACATTTACAGCTTATTAGATCCGTAAGTACTAATCAGCTGTCTACCAAACGTAATGGTACAGTTACTGAACCTGATCAGATAAAAATGTGTTTGCTTTTTTTTGGCACTGTAACAAGTGCTGTGAATGATAGGTGGAAAAAAGAACACCCCCACACATGACACTATGCAGCCTTACAGAGATTGTAGGTCCCGGAAGTCTCACCGGTTGAGCCATGAATCAAACAGTCATTCCTTTTGAAATCTGGGTCGAAGTGACATTCAAGTTGGGACCAGACAAAACCACACCACTGGGGGTTGGTTGGAATGGATGGGGGGGAGGGGGGGGTTAGTAGCCAAACGATGCTAATAATCTGGTCTTCTATGGAGGAATGTGGTGGTGAATGTACCTGGAGTGGTCCAGGTGCATTTTCAGCCCTGTTCATATGTTCGTCTGCACCAGTTGCCTGCATGCGGAATGGAGAAGTCCTAATGGGACGTACAAAGAAGCAGCGGAGAAGGAAATGGAGAAGGGCGGCAAGGCAGGTGCATTTTAAAAGGCTTTTTTATGGTGGCTTCAGACCCCATAAACACAACATCTTCATTCTGTCTTCCTGGATGTCCACAGGGCTTTGGTCCCTCTGCCAAGGAGAAACCTTACTACTAGTCGCGGTGTGTGCGCTGTGCACCTGAGGTCGCTGTCGCGAGCCTCTCCCTCTGCTTCAGGTGTTGTTTCTGCACCATTCAAGACTCTGAGAGATGCTAATTCAAATTCAAACAAGTCATTTTTGTTCAGTGAATTATTTGCTTCCAAAAACCTGGATTTTATGTTGCTGATGGAGACATGGCAACAGAGTATAGAGTACTGTTATCCGATCGAGCTCTGCCTGGTGGATTGTTTATCAGTATACCAAGATTCGTAGGCCATGGTGGAGAACTTACTGTAGTTTTTGTAAAGCATTTTATTTGCCAATCGATGAGTGCTGGTAAGTAGTCATTTGAATTACAGATGACTTAAGTTGGTTGTTCAAACTTATTTTATTGCATTTTAGTTTATCAGCCGTCTGGGCCAGCGGCCTCTGTTTTGGGTCAAATTATCTTTATTTATATGCTGCTTTTAACAATACAGATTGTGTCAAAGCAGCTTTACAGTATTAAACTTGAAAATAGTGTGTCAATAATGCAAAAGGTAGTAAACACTCAATTTACAGTAAAAGTCAGTTCATCAGTGAATTGAGTGATGTCATCATGGCATTCTTCTTATGGTGTAACAAGTACATTGGGTGTTATGGGAAGTGTTCCCGGTTCTGCTTGACCTAATTAATGCAGCCTAACAATCCTTTAACAGATTTGAATATTAAAAATGTGTTAATGTGTTAATGTGTTATGTGTAAGCCAGGTTAAAGAGGTGGGTCTTTAGAGGTCAGAGGATTTAAACTGACAGACTGTGTCTGCCTCCTGAACAATGTTAGGTAGATTAATAATAATAATAATAATAATAATTTTTATTTATATAGCGCCTTTCCACAACCAAGGTCACTTTACAAGTTAAGTTTAAGAAACAGAAACAAATAATATCATTACTAGAGGACAGATCACAAACCGAGAGCTAAAAGTAACATACTGTACAGAGACTACTTACAAAGTTAGATTAAGTGGTACAGAGAGAATGAAGATAAATGTCCATGACAGGGTACAGTTTACAGACTGAGAACTGAAGAATAATACTCAGAGAGAAAAAAAAAAGTGTTTTTAAGGTTTTTAAATGAGAGAAGGAAGAATGTTTGACTAATGTTTTGGGAAAGAGCATTCCACAATCTGGGAGCCACAACACTGAAAGCCCTAGCTCCCATCACCAGACGGAACTTAGGGGTGACTAACAATTCTTCTCTAGAAGATCGTAAGAAGGGGGCAGGAACATTGGGCAGAAGTAAGTCAGATAAATATGTGGGACCAAGGTTATGGAGAGCTTTATGGGTGGGAATTAATTTCTTGAAGTTAATGTGCAAGGAAACCGGAAGCCAGTGAAGGTGATAGAAGATAGGGGTATTGTGATCATTCTTACTTTTGTGGGTAATCAAACGAGCCACAGAATTTTGAAAATTTTGTAGTCTTTTGATATTTTTAGCTAACAGGCCATAAAGAAGTGAATTACAGTAATCTAGTTAAGATGTGACAAAGGCATAAATAACAGTTTCAGCATCTTACTTACTGAGAGAAGATTAAATACGAGAGATATTACATAGGTAGAAAAAAGCTGTCTTAACTACTTTACCAATGTGATCCTTAAATGAAAGAGTGAAGCCAAAGAGAACACCAAGATTACGAACTGTTGTGGAGGGCATGATCAGATCACCATCCAGATCCACCTGTTGACCGGAAAGCTTTGATACAACAGCTTTAGAGCCAATCAGTATAACCTCAGTTTTCTCAGAGTTTAATTTAAGGAAATTTGCCTCCAGCCAAAGTTTGAGTTCTTTGATGCAATTTGTTAAAGCTGGTGGAGGAAACACTGAGGTGAAAGGTGTGCTAAAATAAATCTGAATGTCAAAAATGTATAAATCCAAGGCACTCGAATACTGTGGAATATAAAAAGCCTTTATTCACATGGCTTTAAAGTTTTAAAAACAACAAATCTGTGCACAGACGCGTTGCGGCTAACTCGCCTTCATAAGGGTGTCAATTTACAAACCCACTCAGAGTTCATTTAAGCAATCAGTACGTCATATGACATGGTCACCTGAACAGGTATCAAAAACAACAATGAGAGCACCGATTTATTTTTACACCCCACTAGCATTCTTTTGCTTCTGAATGTCATCTGCATAACAGTGGAGGTAAACCCATAGCGTTTGATTATTTGTCCAATTGGTAGCATACAAATAGTGAAAAGGAGAGGGTCCAAAAAGGTTGTGTGCTGTTAAGTAGGCCTGTACTGTCATTATGGTGACGTTCCATAGGAGCAATGGGTTTTATACTGTACAAACTGTCTATTCTACCCCCCTACACTAACCCCACTCCTAAACCTACCCTTATGATTTTTTTTTTTTTTTTTCTCATTGGGAAAAAAAAGATTTCAGATATTGCCATTTTTGTAGGGACATTTTGTCCCCATAACATAGGGTTTACCTATATATACTTTAGAGTTCAATCTTCAACAGGTATCGTTGTCCAGTAAGTCAGTGTCACATTCAAATTGCTTGAAAAAGGAAACCTCCTATCAGTTGTTCCAGCACGTTGCTTCTAAACGCAAATCTAAATGACCCTAACGGAACCAGTTAATGATACGTCAAGTTCTGGGAGGAAAGTGCAGGTAGAGTGTAATTAAAGGGCCATTCACAAAAATAAATATAGCAAGTGGAAGCACATGTTGCAAAAAAATCTAATACTTAATCCAGGTGAGGCAAATTTTGGTTTAGTGATGTGAATACAATGTGTGGGCAGAGCAACCACATTTTCCTAAAAGATATGAAATTTGTTTTAAACATAGTTACAATACTGCATATTTGAACTTGAATTTGATCAAAGAAGCTGTTAAAATGGACAAAATCCAAGCTTCCAAATATCCCTGAAACTGATTCAAATATAGAATTATATGAATAGACTACTGAGATGTTCTATGCAGTATTGATAGAGGGAAACAAACTACATTTAGAAACTACAGAAACTACATACTGGCCAAACCCAGTTTCCACTCCACAATAGATTTTTGATCATGCTCATTTCCCCAAAATGGGTTAATTACTATAGAGAAGAAAAAAATAAACAGTTAAGTTGTTTGTAGATCATTTGAGATAATCGCATCTTGAAAGGTGACCAGTTGTACAATGGGAAATGGGTGTGGGATACAGAGAACCGTCTCAGACAATGGGGTATCAGAACTTCACTAACCTTCTGGGGTCTGAGATGGGACCCTCGAGATGTTTTGACATGCCCTGACATTTGTGCTTATTTCAGCTACTTATAATAACAACGTCATTTTATTTATTTATTTATTTTTTTTTTTTTTTGTATTCAGCACAAACTGTGCTACAATAATATGTGAGCAAGATGGATGTAGATGTTTCCTTTTTTTTTTTTAGGAAAAAAAAAGATTATGCATGGTTAGTAAGTTTTGGAAAAAATGTAGCTGAAATAAGGCCATAAAACACACAAGAACCCATGAATGGTTCTGAATAAGACTTCTGAGTAATCAGTCTTATAGGCTAGAATATTTACTTCAAAATTATGTCATGCTCACTCATTCACAGAAAACAATATATTGATTTAACTTTTGTAAGACATGTTTTGTGTTAGAAAGGCCAAATGCGAGTGAGTGACAATGGCCATGAATATTTAGTGATTCACACCTGAAAGACAAAGGGCTGTCTTTGACTGTCAGGTAAGAAATAATGTGAGAGGATTCAAATAAGAGTTTTTGATTATTTGTATTTTATTTAAAACACAGTATAATCAAAACATTCATAATGAAGGTCAAACAAACATTGTTGAGCACACATTCTGTTCAACAAGTGAAACAAGTAAACCATACCTGATATTTAAGTGTTTGCTGCTTCTTTCCGTGGATTCAAGAAAAAAAAAAAATAATAATAATAATCAGTAGTCAATGAGCTTGTTTTACCTTATTTGTGTAGAATATCAGTGTAGTTGAGCATCTGATATTGGTACAGTGCTCTCAGAGGAAAACAGTTTAAAGAGGCTCAAGTGAAAGAAACTCAAGGTGTCAGATCACCAAAAAACAAACAACAAAAGCAAAATTACCCTATTTGTGTAGAATATCAGTGTAGTTGAGCATCTGATATTGGTACAGTGTTCTCAGAGAAAAACAGTTTAAAGAGACTCAAGTGAAAGAAACTCAAGGTGTCAGATCACCAAAAAACAAACAACAAAATCAAAAAGAAAAAAAAACTGTGAACATGTTAATATCAGGAGCATGTGTTTCATGTGTATATACAGGTGCATCTCAAAAAATGAGAATATCGTGAAAAAGATTTTTTTTGTTTGTAACATTTCAAAAGCTGAAACTTTTTACGGCTCATAAAAGTCAAAAATTTTGTATCTTAAAATATTAGAATATTTCCTAAGATCAATCAAAAAACAGATTTGCAAAACAGAAAAGTTCAAGTTCTCTAAAGTATGTTCCTTTATGCACTCAATACTTGGTCGGCAGCACATATTACAGCAAATTCCTTGCTCCTAGCACAAATTACAGCATCAGTAAAGTGTGACATGTAAGCGATCAGCCCGTGACACTGCTGAGGCACTATTGAGCCTTCAGATCGTCTGTAAATTGTTGGATCGACTGTTTCTCATCTTTCTCTTGAAACTATCCCATAGATTCTCTATGGGATTCAGGTCAGGCATGTTGGCTGGCCAATAAAGCACAGTAATATCATGGTCAGCAAACCACCTGGAAGTATTTTTTACACTGTGGGCAGGTGCTAAAGTCCTGCTGGAAAAGGAAATCAGGATCTCCATAAAGCTTGTCATCAGATGGAAGCATAAAGTGCTCTAAAATCTCCCGGTAAACGGCTGCATTGACTTTGGACTTGATAAAACACAATGGACCAACACCAGCAGACATCAGGACACCCCAAATCATTCACACTGGACTTCAAGCAGCTGCCTCTCCAGTCTTCCTCCAGACTCTAGGACCATGATTTCAACATGAAATGCAAAATTTACTTTTATCTGAAAAGAGGACTTTGGACCATTGATCAACAGTCCAGTTCATTTTCTCCTTAGCCCAGGTGCTTCTGACGTTGTTTCAGTTTCAGAAGTGGCTTGGTAGCCCTTTTTATGAAGACGTCTGAGCACTGACTCCAGCTTCATTCCACTCCTTGTGAAGCTCTCCCAAGTGTTTGAATCAACTTTGCTTGACAGTTTTCTCAAGCTTGCAGTCATTCCTGTTGCTTGTGCACCTTTTCCTACCCAATTTCTTCCTTCCAGTCAACTTTGCCTTTAAAATGCTTTGATACAGCACTCTGTAAACAGCCACCCCTTTCAGTAATAACCTTCTGTGACTTATCCTCTTTGTGGAGGGTGTCAATGATTGTCTTCTGGATCATTGCCATGTCAGCAGTCTTCCCCATTATTGTGGTTTCAAAGAACAAGGGATACCCGGAATTTATACTGTAGGGATGGACATTTAATGAAAACTCAAATGTAAATATTCTAATATTTTGAGATACTGGATTTTTGACTTTCATGAGCTGTAAGCACTGCGTCATCAATATTAAATTAACATAAAATATTATTAATTGATTATTTATTATTATTATTATTATTATTATTATTTATTTTATATATATATATATTTTTTTTATTTGGCATTTCATTTTATGGAACAAACATTTTATTTATTTGTTTATTTATTTTTATTTTCTTCTCTTTTCTAAATAGGGTCCACCTGGCCCAAAAGGTGACAAGGTAAGAACCCTTTCAACACTTATTACATCAACAGTTTATGCATTATTGCATATGTATCCCATTTTTACAGTTTATAAATATTAAATGTCCCATAATGTCAGCTGCTATGGTTTCAAAGATGTTTGGAATGCCAGGGCAGAGGGTGATTTAAATAAACATATAAATGAACCATATTATTAACAAAATTTCAGTGCTGATTTATACGTGGGATTGAAGAATGAAAGAGTGTGATTTAATTTTGAACAAAACATGCCAATTTTTCAGGTGTTTTTGAATGTGTTCTCATGGTTTGAAATTTCTTACCAGTGCAAACTTTCAGGAAACTTTGTACCACCTTCTAACTGCCACTGGTCAACTGTGATGATGTTATAGGTGGCCCTACTCTGATACAAACATCTTTTCCTGTTAATTTCATCTGTCACATATTCTCAGCTGGTTAACATGTCTTTTAAGCATGTGTGAAGACCAAAAGTGAGTATACCAGAGGATTCATTCTCAATGTATGTAGTTACCAGTAGAGAATATGACACAAATAGCACTATGCCTACTTCTCTAATTTTAGCTGTAAGTATTCTGGTCAAAAACCTAATTATTTCATCACTTAATTCTTAGTTCTTAATTCAGTTTAAGGAATGGATCCATAAAAAATGGATATTAATGGACCTCTGCAGTCAGTCACTGCATATGGAGTGACCTTGACATAGGCGGAGTGTGTGGCCACGGGGACTTGGAGCAAAAATGTCACCAAATTGGTGTGACCAGACATGCCACTTCCCAGGGACATGTTCAGCACAGGATTTCTAAACTGCCTAAAATAACCAGGTGTTGGTTGTTGTGCTGATCGATCGTTATGTGACATCAAAGTACCGCGAGAGCTATAGAGAGCAGTGCAGATGCTCCATGCTTTCAAATCGCGGTTATTGCTTTATTATTATTATTATTATTATTATTTAATTTTTATATTGAACCAACTTCATTCCAAGTCAGTGGAATCTCAGTGATTAATAAAACTGTCAGTCAAATAGATAGGTAGGCATAATTGTTCAGTTCAGCTGTTTATTCAACAACTGTTCCAAACCTATTTGGCAACAAAAACAAACAAATAAACAAACAAAAAACATGTGATCCACATAATAACAAAACCAAGTGTCGAGAGTGTGTGTATGTTCATCTGTATGTGTATGTATGCATACACACCTGTGTTGAAAACTCGAAGACCAGGAGACTCTTGGGTATCTTCAGCAGAGTTCTTTATTGAGAATGTGCTGCAGTCATCAAAAGTCTAAGGCAGTGTATTTTATAGGCATTCAGTGGACAGTCTTTACTTTCTGGTGTTTACTTTACACAACCTCAGAAGTGACCATTTCTAAGGACAAAACAGGAAATCAACCCCCGACTGTGAGTTTCAGAAAACCTTCTCTCCAAAGATAACAGTACCCAAATGGTTTAAGCTGTACCTGGCCATGAGAACTAAAGACGTGTAAAAATTCACATGTAGTTAACTTTCAGTAGGAAGATCAGAGACCAGCAGAACCCTCACACTCGAAACTATATTGAATCTAATCACTAAACAGATTACATTGTTTACATTAAATGCCCAATACAAAGTAGATCACCTTAGTTTTTTATATGATGTTACATCAGTATGTAGGATCTGCAGATATTAAACAGATCCTTAAATTTTGAATCCCAGTTTTATTTATTAACTATTTGCTTTATAGCAATCCAAAAAAAACCCTTCAGTGATACATTAATATAACCCCAAGTCAGTATTTACATTTTCTTCCTATATTTCGACCATCGTGAACAGTGAGCTTATGTTGTTCTCAACAAGATTTTCTCCTCTCTACGCTCGCAGTATCTCTGTTAATGTCCTGTTTACAGACTCAGACATGATGTATTTTTTTATTGCTGTCACAGTAGCTCCAGTAGCCAGTAGCCCATAGCCCAGTAGGATCTACTGGGTCAGTGACAAACTCTTAAGCAATAAAAAAAAAAAAAGGAAAATAAATGTTAGATTATCTTGATGGTTATCAGTATGGTTGAATTGGATCATCGAAGGTTAAATTTGAGTTGAATTTCACTGTTTTTATTCATTTTGAGGAATACTGAATCTGTTTTTTGTGAGTGAAATGAATTAATGCATTAATGCAGTGTTTTAGTGACAGAAGCTTCCACAGTGCAACAGAATGACAGTGACAAGAGAAGACACAGATAATAAAAAGAATAATATACAAATATACAAAATAGACAATGTAAAAAATAGCAAAAACACAATATAAAAAATAGACAATTTTGGATGTGCAGGTATGTTATGTGCAAAATGCTCTGTAGTGTTGACCAGGTGGCAACAGTTCAGAGTGATTTTGCCAGCCCTTTTGCACACTCTGTATAAGTACAGTTTTTGGAGAGTGGGGAGGGTTGTACTCAGCAGTCCGGACTATCCGATGTAGTCTTCTGAGATCTGTTTTGTTAGCTGAGCTGATCCAGACAGTTATCGAAGTGCTGAGGACGGATTCAGTGATGGCAGAGTAGAACTGTTTCAGCAGCTCCTGTGGCAGGTTGAACTTCCTCATTTGGCAAAGGAAGTACAGCTTCTGCCGGGCCTCTTTAACAATAGAGTCAATGTGAATGTCCCACTTCAGGTCCTGAGAGATGGTGGAGCCCAGGAATCTGAATGACTCCACTGTTGTTACAGAGCTATCCATGATGGTGAGTGGAGGGACTGTGGGGGAACTGCAGGGGGTTGTTCTTCTGAAGTCCACTATCATCTCCACTCGTGACTGTCCTTGAATGAGGCCAATAAGTGTGATGTAATCTGCAAACTTTCGGAGCTTGACAGAGGGGTCTTTAGTGTACAGTCATTGGTGTACAGGGAAAAAAACAGTGGGGAGAAAATGCAGCCCTGAGGAGCTCCAGTGGTGATCGTATAGGTGCTGGATGAGAATTTTCCCAGCTTTAGTGGCTGCTGACAGTCTGTCTGGAAGCTAGTGATCCACTGACAGATAGAGGTGGGCATGGATAGTTGAGTTAGTTTGGGCATGAGGATGTTTGGAATGATAGTGTTGAAAGCCAAGCTGAAATCCACAAACAGGATCCTCATACAAGTCCCTGGTCTATCCAGATGCTGCAGGATGTAGTGCAGTCCCATGTTGACTGCATCATCCACAGACCTGTTTGCTCAATAAGCAAACTGCAGGGGGTCCAGTAAGGGTCCAGTGATGTCCTTCAGATAGGCTAATGGCCACAAACATTAGAGCTACAGGTCCATAGTCATTAAATCATGTCATTTTGGGTTTCTTTGTGATGGGGATGATGGTGGAGCATTTGAAGCAGGAAGGGACTTCGCACAGCTCCAGTGATCTGTTGAAGATCTGTGAAAAGATGGGGGTCCGCTGGTCAGCAAAGGTTTTCAGACAAGCTGGTATGGCACTGTCTGGGCCTGGTGCTTTTCTTCTCTTATTCTTTGTAAAAACCTGACACACATCATCTTCACTGATCTGAACTGCAGGAGTGCAGGAGAGGGGGGTTGCTGGAGGTGTTAATGGTGTTTTTAAAGCTGCAGTAACACTCATTCAGATCACTTGACTCAGACTCGAGTCCCAAATTTGAGGATTTGTGACTTGACTCGACATAATAAAAGAAGACTTGCGACTCGGCTTAGACTTTGACAACAGTGACTCGAGACTTGACTTGGACTTGAGTTCTGTGACTCGGCAAGTCTTTATGGGCTACCTATTTAATAATATAATAATTTACGTGGGGGGACGGAGTGTGGGAGTGAATGTTGAGGGGGGACGGCATTTCAGTTCCAACTGGTTAGGTTTATTTAAAAAAAATTTAAGTGATTTCTCTTTTTTTATCCATTCAAAAGTATACGAAAGCGATCCCAGTTCTGCACATAAACGTATAGCGCAATGTAGACTAAAAATTCAGCATAATATTTGTCTGTGTTTCACTACGCAATGCTGTCTTTTGCCATAATACCTGCAGACTGCAGCTAATAGAAATTCTTCTCTATCGGTGCACGTCCTGCTACTCACGGCACAGATCGTGAAAGCAGACTCCTGCAGTTTTTTTTATTTTATTTATTTATTTATTTTTTTTTTGGTAAATCAATATAACAAAGTGTAGAGACGATGTAAATAATAGATTGAGTATGCAGTGTTGAGAGCTTCATTAATTAAAATGCACGTTTGTGAGATTGCGATGAACTAAGACAAGTGACAATTTTTAATGATTATAAAGGGAGTTTGCAAAAGTGAAACTGAATTTATACAACAGTTTTCATTTTTGACAAAAGTTAATATTAAGTGACTTACATTTCAGGGACACTGTTGTCTGACGGTCCTCTATTTCGTCATCAAAAAAAGTTCCAAACAAAGTCACAGCTGAGCTGCTGCGCATCTATAGTCTTTGACACAGCGCTGTTTCGTTTATGAATTCATGTACGTTTTTGAATCGATTGAATGAATTATTCTGTCACAAATACTTTGACTTACTGCCACCTACTGGCGGTTTCAGTTTCATCTTTTAAGTATAAACTGAGTCATTTAAATCTTTAATATTTCTATATTCAAAACTTTATATTTAAAACATTAATCTCATAACGCTGTAATAATGAAATGCATTAATGCCACCTCTGAATATTGTCCAAAAAAATCTGTAAATATTCCTTAATGCCACATTTGTGCTCTTCTGTGCCGTACAAAGGTAAAGTGTTGCTGCTGATTTCATTTGACTGGTAAAGTATTCTTATATATATATATATATATATATATACATTTTTATTGTCACAAAAGATAACATACATTTAATAAAGTTAGAAAAATGGTATTACAAAGGTACAAAAAAAAACTTCAAGAAGTCAAATATCGCTTTATACTGGGAAGGTTAATTTCTGTCATTTGTCATGTGATCAGAAATTCCTAAATTTATTTATATATTTATTTTCAGTAGGAGCACAAAACATTCCACAAATCTTTAATTTGGCCATAATTGCAGGTGCCTGTCTTAATATCCAAGAAGGTTTAGAGAAAATATGAAATAAAATCTAATGTTATTATAGATTATAAAGGGTTTTGTAATTAAATACCAAAAACCATAGGGACATCTAAAAGTACCACAAAAGTACTAGTAGTATTTAATACAGAGACACTAATTTGGGCAAACAGCACCAATGACTTGTTTACGACTTGACGCTTAAAGTGGAAGACTTGTAACTCGACTTGGACTTGCCCATCTTGACTCAGGACTTGACTTGGGACTTGTCTGTCTTGACTCGGGACTTGACTTGAGACTTGAATGCAAAGACTCGAGACTTACTTGTGACTTGCAAAACAATAACTTAGTCCCAACTCTGGTATTTGGCCTGTTTATACAAGACTCTGTCCCCATCCCTGTAAGCATCTTCTTTGGCTTGACGGAGCTGTCTGAGTTTTGCCATGTTGAATGTTAAATAAGTCCTGGTAGGAATGCTCATGTCTTCACAGAAACTGATATAGGATGTTACCAGTCACTGTGAGCTTGTCCAGATCGTTGGCAGCAGCTTCAAAAACACTCCAATCAGTACAGTCGAAGCAGGCTTGTAAACCTCACTCTGCTTCATTAGTCCATCTTTCTACAGTCCTTAATACAGGTTTAGCTGATTTCAGTTTCTGCCTGTAGGTCAGTATAAGACAATCCAAACAGTGATCAGAGAGCCCCAAAGCTGCTCTGGGGACAGAGTGATTTGCATCCATTATTGTGGTGTAACAGTGATCCAATATATTGCTGTCTCTAGTGGGACATGTAAAATGCTGTCTGTATTTTGGCAGTTCACAGGAGGGATTTGCTTTATTAAAGTCTCAGAGAATGATTAAAACAGAGTCTGGGTGTTGTTGTTCTGTGTTAGTGATTTGATCAGCGAGTTTCTGTAAAGCCAGGTTCCCATGCATTTGTGGTGAAATGTAAACACTTACGAGAATGAACGAGCAAAACTCCCGTGGTAGAAAGGTTTACAGTTAATGAAGAGCACTTCTAGATTGGAACAGCACATCTTCTTTAATACTGTTACATCTATACACCACTTTTCATTGATGTAAAAGCATGTCCTGCTGCCACATGATTTCCCTGTTGATTCTGTGTTGTGAGCTGCTCTGAACAGCTGGAAGCCCTGCAGACTTAATGCCCTGTCCAGAATGGCGTCAATCAGCCAGGTTTCTGTGAAGCACAGAGGAGCAGAGTTTGAAAATTCTTATTTATCCGGGACAGTCGAAGGAGTACATCTGTTTTGTTAGGTAGAGAGCAGATGGATGCTAGGCAGCGGTGTTCGAATCTGCACTGTCTGAGCTTCACGAGCGCGCTGGCTTGCTTGATTTGAGCTTGAACTTCAGAAATGCTTGGGAAAATATAGCTTGTATGAACACTGCCGCACTACTTGATCAATAAAAGAGCTTTGCTACTGAAAAGCTATTTGATTAAGAAAACCGCCAGACTACCTTCACGCTACTGAGAAATGTAGTTAAACTAGTAGTGTCACTACTTGTAGTGCATTTTGGAATATCTAAATTCTCACATTATTTACAAATCCACAGTGAACTGTATTAATGCCTACCCAGCAGGCTCTGTGCTCTAGGCTCTAGGCTCTATGCTCTGTGTTTTACTGATTTACGGAGTATCCCTACATAAAATAGATGCCAAACATGTGTCCCTAAGCAGCAATCCAGCACAGAAATATTAAAACCATAAAACCAAGTGTTGGAGGTTCCTCACATTATGGAAATATGTTGTTGCCACATTGCAGTCAAGAGGTAGCAAAATGTTTTTGATGGTCACCACACATGCTTCAGTAGAGAATATTATGTAATTGACCAGTAAGCAAAACAATTGCATTTGAAACAACATTCATATTCCTCATGTAAAGGGCTGAGTATATTTTCTTTTGATAATATTTGGAGTCCAGGCAATTATACATCAATCTGGCAACTCAGGCTTGCATCATATGAGAAAACTGAGTTTCAAATTGAATCCACCCATTTAGAGGTTCAGGACTCTCTGCAGTCGCTACCATTTAGCATTTGCTGTAACGATGACTGCAAACCCCCAAATTAAATGTAAACTACTCTCTGAAGACAGTCCAGTCAACAGTCATGTACCTCATTTGTCTCCAAGTCCTCAACCTACAAACAAAATTATTTTGTATTTTTCTTGGAAGACAGTGTAGATGTCTCTGCTTTGCTTTTCGTTCTTCACTCATCTAGTTGCCTTTTTACTTAGATTCCTTTTACACTGATGAGCCACATAGCCTCCTCATGTTGCATGAAGGCCTTGAACATGTTATTACGACACCAAAGAAAATTATTCTAGTGCTCTGTCGTACACCCTGACACAGCAGATTAACAAGAATTCTTAGAGGATAAGGGACAATAAATAAATAAATAAATCTTCTTTCTTTTTTGGTATTATGTTCATTTTATAACAAAATATATATGTCATGCATTATGGGATAGCATTTTTGGTATTTCATTAAATAGTTTAATCTAAAAATTATTCAGTAAACATTAACTAAGCAACAAATGTTCTTTTACTGTTTAAATACATTTTTTGTGCTGTTATATGTAATATAATGTTTCATTGTAAAATTTTCATTATAATGTAACAATTAATGTAACATTCACATTTGTTTTCTGTTAAAATTAAAATACTGTTTTTAGTGTGCACACTCACTTCTCTTCCTGACCTCTGTCCACTAGAGTTTGTAGTATCATAAGTGATTTTACTCATAACCACAATTATTTTTGAGAATGTGTATATCACCAGTGTGTTTTAAATTACTCCTTTCATTGCCTGTATATGTAATATTGAGTACAATATTAACAAAAAATAATAATAATATTGTCTTATTCTATTATTCCCTCTTTTTTCTGTAGGGGGATCAAGGCGACCAGGGACCGCGGGTATGTGTGTTGTTTTTTTTTTTTTCCTTGCATGTCCTGTTCTGATGAGTGAATGAATGTTATATCTTCCATACTGCCTTGCAAGCTGCATTTTTGAGATGCATGGGTTTCTATGGACAAGCTGCCTCAGACTTGCCAAGCAGAACAAGGCCTTAATGGTGTGTGTAAAAAAGTCTTGGAAGGGCCAAACTATAAACACATGAAGGAGCCATTTTAAAAGCACAATATGTAGGTTTTTGGCAAAGCTTGATGATGCTATGAAGGAGAGTGGAACTATGGAATATGTTGTTTTTACCATCCAGAGATGTATGGAATTCACACATTTTTTTAGTACCTGCATGTTTGAGAACACAATTTTATTCCATTGTAATGAATTAGCTGCAAGAAACATGAAATTTAATGCTATATTAGACCGATAATGATACGTCACTATTTGTCACTTGAATTGGTGGGTTAATGCTGCGCAGCTTTACATGTTTAAAACAACTAAAAGTAAATTTGAACAAACCCATAGTATTTGCAAATAATTGCTAATTTTTTTTTTTTTTTGCAACACATACATATGCATGAGCAGAGTCTGTGTCAAGTCGAAGTTCGACCGAAGCTCTCTCCTTCTCGAAAATGGCACATCGATATTGATCCTTGTTTTATTTCTCTGTTTGTCCCATAGCCTACTCGCCTTAGCTGGTCTACATTTACTTTTTTTTTTTGTTTTGTTTTTTTTGTGATTTACCTTACTCGCCAGTGACTAATCATGATCCGTGATGACTGAACGACACAACAGAGGCATGCTAGATGCTGTATAACCACCACTTTTGCATTTGTCCATGTGTGATGCCATAGTATCTACAAGCGGAAACCAAGGATATTGCGGATATTACGTCACTGACACTGACATTACGACACTGGAATTTTTCTGGATTTACAATTCAGTCCCCTTTGGGAATAATGCAAGTTCGCAACTGTATGAAATATATCACACTGTGGCAAGTGGTTTTTGGATATTTTATTACAGAAATCTTACAAAGTATCTCACAAAAGTGAGTACACCCCTCACATTTCAGCAACCTTTTTTAGTATATCTTCTTAAGGAACAATACTATAGAAATGAAATGTCCCAGGTTACGTCTGTAACCATGGTTCCCTGTAGGGAACGAGACACTGCGTCGAAACGCTATGGTGAACGCCTTCAGCGTGACCACACTCTGAATCACGTGTAATCAGTCAAATGGAGAGGCCAGACATCACAGGCAGGTGATGTCACAGATCAGAAGGCTTAAAGCACATGCGCCGGAACCGGCAAGCAGCTTCAAGGCAGAAGCGAGTAAACTCTAAAATAAAAATAAACTCTATTTTAAAAAAAAAATTTTTAAGTGCACAACTATTTCAAGTTTCTGAGCAGAAAAGCACTCAATTATAAAAAATAAACACAAAACATTTTTCAACCTTGTAGTGCAAAGTTTGCAAACCAAAATAAAGTATCAAAAGTAAATATCAGAGTTGAACATAACACTGTTTAAGGCATTAGTCATGAATAAAAGTGCAAACATAAAAGGCTACTTTGTAAAAGTAGAAAAAATGTCTCTGTCAAATTTATAGGTTGAGTGCGAGGAAGACAAGTTGGTCAACTGTGTTTGGCTTAAGACATGACCTCTTACATGTGATGATGTTCCCACTCGCACTGAAGGCCCTTTCAGATGAAGAACTAGTAGCGGGAATGCATGAGTACTTCTTGGCGAGCCTGGCCACCGATGGGAAACTCAACTCATGCTGCCTCCACCATTCCAGAGGGTCGGTCTCCGAGTCAGGCCCAGGTGCCTGAAGATACATGGAGAGCTCCAGTTCAATGGATGCTCTGCTTGGCTGGGAGTGGGTGGTACCTTGACCTGCCTTTTTGAAGTAGCTACCCAAACTCTTCTTTGATTTCTTTGTGGGATGGGGACAGGGAAGCTCTGGATTATCTTCAGCAGCTGGGGGTGAAATGGAGGCTGCTTCTGTTTGTGCACTTTCAGGTGCCGCCATGTCCACCAGCTCTGCTGCAGCTCTCATTTTTATGAACTCCACCCTCTCTTCCTGCATGTAGGCTGTCTTAAACCGTGGGTCAACAAGTGTCGCCAGTCCAGAAGGTTGTTGGTGGTATGGTCATCATACTTTTCATTAAGGTACTTGAGAATGCCCTCTTTTATTGCTTTTGTGAGCTCTGTATCCCCATCCTTCTGGCTGAGGATTTCGTTGTTAAAGAGGTGCAGTACCGGCTTCAGAAAAGACACGCTGACATACTTCTCCCCCGACAAAGCATCAATAAACTCGAACAGTGGACCCAGTGCTGTGTTTAAGGACTCTAGCACCATCATGTCTTGTCAGCTTGGCACCAGGTGTCTTGCCTAAGTCAGATAGCAAGCAAAGAAAATGGGTTACTATCATGAGGTAAATCTAGGCTGCAAACAAATCAGAATCCACAATGAAAAGAATCAGTGTGTAATGTCCAATGTCCATGTCTCACCTTCTTGTCTGCAAGGAGGACCTGTGAAAGAGCTTTCTCCTGTTCAAGGAACCTCTCTATCATCTGCTGCTGAGAGCCCCATCTTGTAGGGGTTTCAGTGATGAGCTGATGGGGAGGCAAGCCCAGCACTGCTTGTGCCTTGGCCAAGTCACGTTTTCTCTTCCATGAGTTGGAGAAGGCACTGACCACCTTTTTACAGACTCCAGCTGCACGCTCCACAGCCTGCTTTGTAGATGCTGGTGTGAGAGCTTTGAGAGCGTTCTCTGTTTGGATCAAATGGAAAAGTATGTAATTTAATAACATATTTTGACATTTTAACTTGATCATGTATTCCTTAACCAATTTATGGATTGATTTAACAATTAAAGTATGGTAATACAACTAGATCTGTGGGCAGCTAGTATCAGAATTCAGTTTTTGGCATAACAGGTAAAATAATAAATAATGAATAAAATGTAGGCGAGTATAACTTGTTCAATAATAATGTCTTGTACATCAAACATAACACAGGATAACCAAACAGGGCTCGAAATTAACTTTTTTACTTGGTAGCACTGGTGCTCCCAACTTCAAAAAGTTAGGAGCACCAAAACATTTTTAGGAGCACCTAATTTCTTTTTAGTAATGCGCCGATCTTGATTCTTCATGGTCGATTCTGATTGCAGATGTTTTACAAGCAAATGTACTGAATCTGGAAGCCTTTTTTATATATTTATTTTACGCCTTAAGCAAGGGACAAGAATGAATGAAAATATGAGTACATGAACAAGATGTTAGTTTTCTCTATTATAGGTACAGCCATTTAAATTAGAGGCAACCACTGCATTTTTAAACAATCTACAGTATAAACAACAAAAAATAAACGACACTTCTTTCTTCGTGTAGACAATATATGCAGGCATGATCAAAGTAGGCTACTCTTTCAATATTCAAAGTGCAAATGACCGATTTTTTCAGATACAGAGCTATAGACACTATACAACTTATTAAAGCCCACATAATAATAATAGCCTAGATATTTTATGTAGCCTAATTTGCGCACATTGGGGAGTCGCTCTCTAAACGTGGGGTATTAAAATTGCTTTTGAATGCGCGTGCGCGTTTGACTTTTGGTTTCGTTTTAACGACCGTGCAAAACTCTCAGCAGCGCTGAGCGTGCATTGTACATTACAAGAGATTACTTTAACAAAACCATTTGAAAGTGGGAGGACACAAACGGGATTTTGAAAAGTGTGTCACGAGTGGAAAATACGCCCCTGCGTGAGTGGAACTCTGCCGCTGAGTTATCATTTGATGTGAATGTATGCCGCGTTGTACAGTATATTGAGACGGAGATGGCAGAATTGTATCTGACAGAATGTACGCTGTTGCACGAAATATAGATTTCTTCAAAAGCAGATTGTGGAGACCTTTTAATTGTCCACAATCAAAAGAGAGAACGGCGAACATGTCACTGTATCAGGTCACAACAGTCTGTGCAGTAGTTAGGCTAGCGAACGTTTTGTAAAGAAACCAAAGTAAGTTGCACCACAACAATTTCTCGCACTCGTACAAATGCTCCCAAATATAATTTGAGGTCGCGCAGATTAAATTTTGGGAGCATATGCGACCAAAACGGTCGCAATTTCGAGCCCTGCCAAACTAATCTCAATTCACTAATATTTTTGCTGTTAGTATAGTATTCCTATTGCAATATTACACTAGGCAATTTTTAGATTGTTTTACACTTACCAATGGCTAGCTGTAGACGATGACCAAAGCATTGTAGCCGTTCCCACTCATTCAGTTCCATTGCAGAGATGTTGTTTGTTGTTGAGAATTTGCTAAGGACTGTATTTGTGCTGGAACAGGTGGATTTGTATCCGCACTGGTGTGTTGGTAAGAACACATAGAACTCAGTTGAACCAAAATTAGGAGTTTACTGTTGATTAGGTTGAGTGGTAACAATGAGTGGTCTGAAAATACCAAAGAATAATAACAATTATTAGATGTACAGTTGATTAAATAACATTCGCACAAGCAGTAATACAGGTTACATTATTAGAGTGGCTGCAGTACACAAACGTCCACAAGGTGGCATTGTGATCTCAGTTATGGCATTAAATATGAAGGACGCCATTACCGTGTGTTAGGAAACTGCGCATAATATAATATACACACAAATATAAACAGATAACAATATAAATCGCCATCCACAGGGGTTTCTCATATTATGAAGGCACTCAGGCTTTGTTATGCATATTGTAACAGGCAGACTTTGGCGATTAGGCGCTGACGCGGGTTACCGCGATGGCCGGTTGACTAACTCGTAACTCAAAGACCACAAAGCGGCGTTCAAACACAAGTGAGATGATCACAACATAACAGGAACAAACAACTTACTTTCTAGGCATTTACTCGCTCATGTAAGTCCACTAACGAATGGAAATTAAAAATTAGTTCTGGAGCATGCACAGTTCGTCTCTTCACAGAGGCTCTGACTGACGTCATTCAATAAACTGTGCTCTGATTGGGTTGATCCTTTGTGACATTGTTAGTGGCATTATCCGTGGTGACACAGACAAGGTGGCATTCTTGCAGTCCCCATGACTCCAGTGCATCTCTCAGACCTAGATAGATAAATACTTTATTAGGGGGTCTCTCTCGGAATTACTACAGTAAAAATGACAGAACAGCAAACTAAAAGTACCTCATACAAATTACTGCACGAGTAACGCACCTTGGGCTATCATGGCTCCCGTGTGGTCATCTGGAAAGTATGCAGTCTGTAAACAGCGAGCACAGAGGATCCAGTCTTTGCTGATGTAATGGATGGTTACGCTCATGTAGGGCTGCGTAGCTCTGCTCGTCCACAGGTCAGTTGTCAAGGCATAATGGACCACACTGCGAACATCCTTCTCTACTTGGGCCCGGCATGCGTTATATAAGTGAGGCAACTCGACTTTACTGAAGTGCTTACGACTGGGCATAACATACCTCGGGTCAAGGACTTTGACGAGGTCTCGGAAGCTACCCTTCTCAACTGCATACACGGGGGTCTGCCTTTACAAATGTAATGCAAGATGGCACATGTGATTTCTTTATGGCGCTGGGACGTTTTTTCATACGGTGTGCTTTTTATGAAAGACTCTTTAATTTTAGGCTGGCTATATTTTTTCTCGCCACTTGCCCGGGCTGTTTCACAACTTTCTTTACGTCGCATTTCTTCGATTCTCCCGTATTCTTTTTTGTGGACCTTCTTCAAGTGGTAAAAGAGGTTTGTTGTGTTAGCGTCGGGCGCGGAAACAGTCTTTTGGCAGAGTTTGCACATGACTGTCTTCTGCTCCGTGTCGGAGCTCTTGAAGCCAAAATGCAACCAAATCACTGACGTACCCCCACGTTTCAGTAAAAGTACTTCTTGGGCTGCTGCCTGCGTAGCAGTTTCAGTTTGTTGCGACTCCGGGCATTCATCTTCAACTCTTGCGTCTCCATCTTTAAGCACTCACGAGTTAACTAGCGTAATGCATGTTGTAAAGCATGTCGCAAAGCATGTCGTAAAGCATGTCGCAACAACGTAAAGCGTCACGTCGCAAAACCACAAGACGGAGTTTCTTTGCGAAAAAGTTAATTTTTATTCTTGATTATCACTTATATAAAGGGTAGAGTATGCATTGCATAGCGACAAGACATTATCATACATTTGTCATAGCCTATTTAATGCAATATTTTCTTTAGTAATTGATAAAATTAGGTTAGAAACGATAGAAACGATAGAAGAAAAATAGGACGATAGACACTTTTCTATCGTCCCCACGATATATATCGTCATATCGCCCAGCACTAGGCTGTAGAACCCGGACTCCCTGTCGTGAGGAGGGCCACCTCAATGGTCTCCTTCCTCAAGAGAGTCTACTTCTTGTTCCATTACCAGACCCTGCTCAGGACCCACCAAAGTGGGGAAGAGCCTGTTGAAAGAAGGCGGTGGAGCGCTGAACTGAATGTGTTAACCTCGCTGTACAGTGTGCAGGACCCACGTAGATACATTTGGCAGTAGTTTCTTGGAAGCCCCCGACTTAGCCCCTGCTCTGCTTTTGAGATGCCCTGTATGAGGAGCTGGTACACGGCTGGGGCTGCTCCCGCCCAGCAGCCCCGTGAGCCAGAGAGCGACGAGAGAGAAACCACTGAAACACCGGCACCTGTTTACGCCTCCTAGTACCTGTTGACGACGGAATTGACAGCGTCGCCGAACAGGCCAGAAGGCGCAAGTGGGGCGTTCAGGAGGAAGACCCTGTCTTTCTCTTTCATGTCAGACAGGGTCAACCACAAATGCCTCTCTGCTGCTACGGACCACCCAATGGCGCGGACGGTCTCCTTGGTGGCGTGCAGAGAGTGGTTCTCCGGAGCTCTGTAATATCATCTTTCTTTATTTCGTCACTCTCATTAAGCTCTTTGAGCAGGTCAGCCTGGTATGCCTGTAACACCGACTTGGTGTGCAGACAAGCACCGTGACGATGCTGTGTTAGGAGACAGATAGCTCGCGAGCGTCTGTTCTACTCGAGGCATCTATATCCGCTCTCTGTCATCCCCGTCACATTGCCATAGTAGTCGGAGGCAGGAATGAAGAGGCGGGCCGAGAATGGTCTACTCCACGACCTCGACACCTTAGTGTGGAGGAAGAAAGGCAGGCTCTGATGGGAAGGAGGTGGCCTATTACGCAGAAAGCGTTTGTCTAGTTTGCTTTGCTGCGGTTCGGCTTGTTTCTCAGCAGGCCAGACGATGTTTAACTTGGCTACCGCATGAGTAACCACCTCCAAAAGCTCCTCATACTGGGGCAAGTGAGGGACTTCCTCGACGCTCTCAATATCAACCTCCTTGGAGGAAGATATGCGGAGCATCAAGCCCGTTCCCGGGGCGGAAGAAACCACAGAGCGGGCTTCCAAACCCTGAGAACGGACAGTAGATCTGGCGGGTGTGGAAGGAGATAGGGGGTCACCTGTCTCCATTCCCTCCAGCAGATCCAGCTGCGAACCCCACGAGTGCACATGCCGCTCCACTCCGCCTCGGCGGAAGCAGGGCCAAACCCACGAGGAACACTAGCGAAGATTTCCTCCTTAAAGAGAGCCTTCCAAGAGCAGAGAGCACGCACTCCCTCGAGAGCCGACTCTGCGTGGTCTGCTCCCAAACAAACCATGCACAGACTGTGTGTATCCCCACTTGGGATGTAGCGTGAGCAGGAAGGGAACACACTGCCTGTAACGTGGCTTGCTATCATGCTTTTTTGCCTCTTTAGACATCGTGTTCTCAAATAAAAGTAGTGCAAACTGGCACTGAAAAACGTCTCAGGTTACGTTTGTAACCATGGTTCCCTGAGAAGGGAACGAGACACTGCATCCTGTAGAGGTCGCTATGGGGAACGCCTCGGCGTCCTGAAGCATACATCTAAACACGACAAAAACATTGGCCGGCAACAGCCTATGACGTCACTACCGGCGCGACCGCAGTATAAAGGGGCGCCGGGAGAACACGTCAGCCGCTTCTTCGTCTGAAGCTTGCGTCCGAAGCATGCCGAGGATTCTAGAGGACGCAGTTCAAAGTTCCCTCGAAAGGGAACGTCTCAGGTTACGTATGTAACCATGGTTCCCTGAGAAGGGAACGAGACACTGCGTCCTCTAGAATCTAGAGGTCGATTTGGGGAACATTATACCCACGCTGCCATGCTGAGGGGAGTGCACGCCAAGCACAAGCTGAGCACTAAGTCTACCAACTCTAACTCTACCAAGCTAAGAGTTGCCCCAAGGACCCCTAGACGGCTGTCAGTGACATTATCTCCTTCGGCCAAAGACGTGAGCTGCATACCCCAAAGACTTACCTGTTAGTGGTCAGATATCCTGGACACTGCTCAAAGGTAGAGCTCAAAGGCTTGGAATCAGAAGAAGAGATTCCCTTATGGGGATACAGCCAAGCACCTAGGAAGTAACTAGGCCCTGGCCTGTCACCCAGGGGCTACTGCCAGCTCTGCATGAGCTTGCTTAAGGAACTGATTCAACAGATCCTTGGTAGCAACACCCTGTTTAAGTCAGTATCACTAGGGATACATAGGTAGAGTGGGGCCCAAAGAAAACGGGGCCTGAGCCAACTCAAAGAATGGGAACGAGGTCGAACGCGGAACCCATACCATACAGGTTTTTAGAAAGAACACAAGATGCTTAATGTGTGTCCTTGCCACAACATGGATTTTAGAAAGTGCACAGAGACTAGCGTGCGCACTTACCAAGAGAAGTTGTCACAGAGCTCTGGGGAGTGGAGAATTTAACCCTCAAGAAGAGGGGAAATTCTGAACGACCCTCTGAAGTGGGGAAGCATAGCCGAGTTCATCATGAAACAGTCTAGGGGGAAGGCTGGATAAGGCCAGACCCCCTGATATTGCTGTGGAACCCACAGAACAGGGAATTCAACTCTTCAGGATAAGAGAGAAACCCAGGCGCTCAGAAGGGGGGGCAGCATGCTCATAGGTGATCCCCTAGGGTGAGAAGAGTACTGCTAAGCTCATTCAGCAAAGCGAACAACTTAACAGGGAGGCAGAGAGAGACCTAACTACCTGAAGTTGCTGACTCACAGAGCTCTGGGGAGCAGAAAGCTTAACTCTCAGGATGAAAGGGAAACTCAAAGGCTCAGGGGGAAGCACTGTAAGTGATCCTCAGAGTGAGGGGAGCACTGCCGAACTCACCATGAGAGCAGCCTAAGGGGGAGGGAGGAGAAAGGGCCTGACCCCTTGGCATGGCTGCGTGGTGGATCCCACAGAGCAGAGAATTCAACTCTCAGGATGTGAGGAAAACTCTCAAAAGGGAGTGGCATGCTCAAAGTGACCGTGACCCTCCATGGTGAGGGGAGCAATGCTAACTCGACCATAAGGCAAACTACCAGGGAGGCAGAAGGTGGCCCTACAGACTGAAGTTGCTGACTCACAGAGCTCTGAGTGCAGAAAATCAACTCTCAGAATGAGAGGGAACCCAGGTGCTCAGAAGGGAGCAGCATGTTCCGAAGTGGCCCTCTATGGTAAGGAAAGCAGGAAGGCAAGAGGGGCCTAACAACCTGAGGTTGCTGCTCAACGGAGCTCCAGGGAGTGCAGGGCCCGGTGAGAGGAGTCCTCAGATGCTCAACCAGGACTGCAAGCTCAAAGATAACCCTCTAGGGTGAGGGGAGCATTGCCAGGCAAATGGAGGCAACAGGACAGGCCTATTCAACTCGGTATGGTTGCATAAGAGTTCCTGGGAGCAGTGATCTCAGCCCACGAACTAAGGCGTTCCCTATGACTCAAACTGGGAACGGAAGGTGCATAGCTAGCCCTCGCAGTGAGCGGAGCACACCTTAGCTCGACCAGAAGGCAGTCCATACATGTCTGAAGAGTTACCACTCCTCAGAGCGAAAGCACTCATGAACACTTTCCGCAAAAACATCTCTCACTCGCACCTCCGGGAAAGCAGTGTACTCAAGCCCACTCCACGGAGGGGCGATTCACTGGTTCAACCATAAGGGCAGTGTGGAGTTAAGGAGTGGAGCCCCTCAACACCTCAGCAGGAGGAGCTCACATGATGGTACATGATGGTTAAGTGGATGACTCACATCTCAGGAACCCCCTCGAGGCAAGACATGAGTAGCGCATCTTGGCTGGGGCAGCTTCTCGAAGCAAACCTCAGGCAGGATGTCAGAGAGCACATCACAAAGCATATACTCCGGAAAGCTCAGCTTGAGAAGAGGACCCGTGAATCCTGGGGTTGCAGCACTATACTGGGGACATAATCATCACAATGCATCACAATGAGCACAAGCAGTCTCCTTGTGAGTCAAGCACGTTCAATTTATGCTTATTCATTACAAGAAACAAGCAAAGAAATCTATGAGGGCATTCAACTCCCTCCAGAGCTGAATGCACTTGCTCTTCACCACGCAAACACAACGCGAGAGCTGCGCGAAACAGCGGGTATCAGAGCATGTTTAGTCCACGTGAGAAACAATCAATGAATACTACAAGTGCATTCAACTCCCTCGAGAGCCGAATGCGCTTGCTCTTCACCACACCCACAACATGCGAGCCGTGCAAGCCGGGCATCAGAGCATGGATGCTACGAGTGCATTCAACTCCCTCGGGAGCCGAACACACTTGCTCTTCACCACACACAAGACGCGAACCGCGTGAAAATTGTGGGTATCAGAGCGAGTTTAAACAGTGAATGCTACAAGTGCAGTCAACTCCCTCGAGAGCCGAACGCGCTTGCTCTTCACCACACACACACAGCCTGCAAACCGTGTGAATTGAGGATATCAGAGGAAAGCCTCCGCGAGAACATGCACTCCTTAGTCATGCTTAGCTTCTGCTAACATAAACAAACGGTCAGTGAAGACGAAGAACAGGCTGACGTGTTCTCCCGGCACCCTTAATATTGTGGTCACGCCGGTAGTGACGTCATAGGCTGTCGCCGGCCAATGTTATTGTCGTGTTTAAATGTATTCTTCAGGACACCGGTCACGCCGAGGCATTCCCCATAGTGACCTCTAGAGGACGCAGTTTGAAGTTCCCTTGAAAGGGAACAGAACACGACAGACACACACACAGAGCGCTTCGCTGAATGACAGAAGCTGAATGCCGGTTCCGACGCACGTGCTTTAAGCTTCCTGGTCTGTGACGTCACCCGCCCGTGACGTCTCGCCTCTCCACTGGACTGATCACACATGTGATTCAGAGCGTGATTATGCTGAAGGCGTTTCCCATAGCGTTTCGACGCAGCTCGAGTTCCTGAAGGGGAACTTGGATGTATTTTAGAGAGGTCAATGTGCAGCTTGTATAGCAGTGTATATTTTCTGTCGCTTGAAAATAACTCAACATACAGCCATTTTTTTCAAAATAGCTAGCAACAAAAGTGAGTACACCCTAAGTGATAACAGCACTATGACATTTAGCCATGCAAAGCCACATGTCCTATTCATTATGTTCATGTTTTTGTCTGCTTGACAGGACCATACAAAGTTGTTTATCTTGTATTAGAGCAGTTAAAATTTGGTGCTTTGAGTACAATTCTCTTATACTGACCACTGGATGTTCAACAAGGCACCTCATGGCAAAGAACTCTCTGAAGATTTGAGAATTAGAATTGTTGCTCTCCACAAAGATGGCCTAGGCTATAAGAGGTTCAGTAACAACCTCAAACTGAGTTACAGTACTGTAGCCAGGGTTAAACAGAGGTTTTCCAAGATGGGTTCCATTTGGAATAGGCATCGCAAGGATCGATCAATGAAGTTGAGTACTCGTTCTGTGCGTCAGGTGCAGAACCTGGCTTCAAAAAACAGATGCTGCCAGCATTGCTTTAGAGGTTGCAGAAGTAGAAGGTCAGCTTGTCAGTGCACAGACCATACGCTGCACACAGCAACAATTCGGTTTGCTTTGGCGTCATCCGAGAGGGAAGCCTCTTTTGAAGCTGGCTTACAAGAAAGCCTGCGAACAGTTTGCTGAAGACAACCTGTCCAAGAGCATGAATTACTGGAACCATGTCCTATGGTCTGATGAGACTAAGATAAATTTGTTTGGCTTTGATGGTGTCCAGCATGTATGGTGTTGCCCTGGTGAGGAGTACCAAAAAATTGTGTCTCTCCTACAGTCAAGCATGGTGGTGGTAGCATTATGGTCTGGGGCTGCATGAGTGCTGCTGGTACTGGCAAGCTGTGGTTCATTAAGGGGTAACATGGATTCCATTATGTACTGTACATTTCTGAAGCAGAACACGATGCCTTCCCTTCAGAAACTGGGCCGAACGGCAATTTTCCAACATCATAATGACCCCAAACACACCACCAAGATGAAAATTTTCTTGCTGAGGAAGGTGCAGGTGAAGGTGATCTGACCTGAACCCTATTGAGCACCTATGGGGCATCCTCAAGCGGAAGGTGGAGAAGCACCATGTGTCTTACATCCAGCAGCTCCATGATGTCATTATAGAGGATTTAAAGAGAATCCCAGCAACAACCTGTACAGCTTTGGTGAATTCCATGCGCAGAATGATTAAGGCAGTGCTAGATAACAATGGTTTGACACAAATATTGACACTTTGGACACAGTTTTGACAAGTTCACTTAGGGTGTACTCACTTTTGTTACCAGCTGTTTTGACAATAATGGCTGTATGTTGAGTTATTTTTAGGGGACAGTAAATATACATTGCTATACAATTTGCACATTAACTACACTAAAATAAATCCAAATTTAATTTCTATAGTATTGTCCCTTGAGAAGATTATTATTATTACTAAAATTATTGCTGAAATGTGAGGGGTGTACTCACTTTTGTGAGATACTGTATATTGTGCCTTTAAATGGCCAGTACCTGCAGTCTACTTGCAATCCTTAGGTTTCAAAAATACAGGCTCATATCAGTTGTGCATAGTGTCCAAACAAACATAACTGAGCCTCTTGCAGTTCAGTAAAGCTAAAGGTTTTGTAGTAGATTTAAGGTCCTGACATTCTCTGACTTTACAGTGACTAGACTAAGAGCTCATTCAAAGAACATAATTATTTTCAGCTCAGTTGCTTGACATCTTGATAAATTCACACCTCTTAAAGGATGCATTTAGCTACAGTTGGAAGATTATGACATGAATCACTTACATATCTAATTTCATTATTCTTGCATATGTACTAAGTTGCAATGATTGCTCTTCAGCTGGGTGAAACACAGAATAAGTGGCTTTGCCTCTCCTTATCTCTCTCTCTGTTATTTGGTGCATTTTTAGGGAGGCCATAAATGCCATTTTCATGGGACACGTCCTGGCCAGGATTTCTATATTTGGCTTTGTTTACTGTTTTCATACTTTCTGAAGGTAATGATCGAAAAGAAGTTTGATCAATAGTATGCAGGCATTGTACATAATCGACCAATTGTGGCACGTGAGAAGGTGGGATCTATAGAGAATGGTCAAAGCGATGCAAATGCACATACATATTAGATGTGTTAGTTCGTTCATTTATTCGACTTAAAGCATCTGCTCTCTATAGCTCTCACGGATGTCATACAACATTCAGTCTGCGTAGCGCAAACACCCAAATCCTGAATATTTTAGGCAATATAGAAATTCTGGCCAGGCCGTGTCCTGAAAAATGGCACATATGGTCACCCTTATGCATTCTCCTAATATCTATCATAATCTTGAATAGTTTCTCAGGGGGTCTCAGCTTTACCCCATGTATTGGAGCGAGCAAAGGTTAAACCTTTTTAAAATCTAGCTTAGGCCTGCCATAGGCATCTTAAAGTGGTCATCGGATGCCCATTTTCCACAAGTTGGTATGATTCTTCAGGATCTACATGAAGAGTCTATAACATACTTTGGTTAAAATTTCTGAATGATAGTGTAAAACAACACCTTTTTTACTTTGTCAGCAGCTCTGTTCACAGCGACCCACTTCGGTGCATGTCCCTTTAAATGATAACGAGCTACTGCTCACCTTGCCTCTCTCTTCTGTTCTTGTATTAAAGTCACCATTTTTATTCATGTAAAAATGCTTATCGCTGCAGCTGAATAAACAGAAGATTTACCTGTTTTCAGTTCAGTTTTTATTATTATCATTTTCATTATAATTAAGTATATTTATAATGCAGTGCCTTTATCACTGCTTAGAATTTTATGAAATATGTTGTGTGCCTTATTCTGTGTAAGAAGCCACATCATCTCACAGAAGGATTTATTTCAAACACTCGACTGATGTTATGAAGTGAGTTTGGAGTAAAAACATATTACTAAATGTTGTATTTTCATATGCTTTCAGATGTGCTATACAGAACCGTAGTTCAAACGCAAACAGCTGTCATTATTGTCAATGATTTCTTTCAATTTCATAATCGCACAGTAATATTGTCATAGTCCACTGAGAAGCTACGGAAACAGCTGTCATTATCTGTCATTATCGCGAATTTTGTGCTCCATCTGAAAGCAGGTGCTGGAGATTTATTACTGATTACACAACTGGCTTTACTGACAAAATGCGCATGGAAATTGCATTCGATTAATTGTGCAGCCCTACTATCAGTGAACTGTGGCTTTGTGTAGTAAATACTGCTCCATCTGAAAGCAGGTGATGGAGATTTACTGCTGATTACAGAACCGGCTTTACTGACAAAATGCAAATGGAAATTGCATTCAATTAATCGTGCAGCTCTATAACTCACCATGATAACATAAAAATCACTATGAAAGGGTGTGTTATATTAGGCTATGTTTTTATATCCATAACAAAAGCATTAATGGGCTCTTTTAGATTTTTTAGAAGTTTTGTGTAGGAGGATGCGAGGAGGATGTTATTTTGCTGTGTTGTGGATATATAACGTGAATCCAAAAGGCATGCCATAGTTTTTGAGTCTTCAAATTTGGTGAATCATTTGATTGGCTCTCCCTGATGATCTCCCTGACCATTCTGATGTCCTGTTTAATAATGCTGAATGCAGATTAATTACTGTAGCTCACCTCGAGTGTCACTTTCTCAATGGGGATGAGTGTTTCAACCAAATTGGACACAATGTCCCACTGGTGAGCAGCTGGACATGTAAAACCGCCGTGTTCCGCAGAGTAGATGTTAAGAGCACACTTTTGTTCCAGTGCCCTTTGCAGCATGTGGAGTGTTGAGTTTCACCTTGTTGGGACTGCCTGGATTAAGTTGTGCTCTGGTAGGCCAAGGTCCCTCTGGATGTTTCATAGATGCTGCTTGGCCAAGATGGAATGTTGGAAGTGAGTGACACATTTCTTTAGCATGGCAATCACATCTATCATAGCTCTTTGGCTGGCAAATCAATGATTCACCTCCAGCTCCAATGAATGTGCTGTGCAGCTAAAGTCTGGAATATTGGCAAGCCTCAAGCCCTTCACCTTGTTTGTGCCATTGTCTTGCAGGACAAGACCTACACAGTCTTTGGTAATTTTCCATTCATCCAGCATGTGCAGTAATGTGTTTTTGATATATTCCCCAGTATGGGATCCATGCATTACTCTTGTGTTTAAAACAACCTTCCTTCTGTTCAATTCATTGTCAATAAAATGGCATGTTAGGCTCATCATTGACACTGTTGATCCTGACTAACAATCAGTTGTAAAGGAAAGTGAGAAGCCAGCATTCTCTGGCTGGATCAGGATTTTTATCTTGCTTACAACCCTTTTGTAGATTTCTGGCAGCTTCTCAGTACGGTAATACTTCTCACTTTTTAGTGCATATTGTGGTTCTGCCACATCCATGAGTCGCTTAAAGCCAGTGTCAGAGACCATAGTGAATGGTTGGCTGTCAGTAATTATCATTTTTGTGATCAGTTTGCCCATTTGTTTTGATCTGTCATCGAGATTTGTAATTTTGTGACTTTTTTTTTTGTTTTTTTTTTCCCTAAAACATGTCATGCATTGTAGGCTGGCATGTGGATGTTGCCCCCTGCTCAGATTCAGGTTCACTTGTTTGTGCAGATTTATACAAGTCATGGTGATGAATACTAAGATGAGACCACAGGTTTAAAGTATTGGCACTTTTTTGCCATTGTACCATCCATACTGACAACATCTCTACATGTTTTGCACACTGCCTTCCCTGGTGTTTGAGTGTAGTACTCCCACACTGCAATTCTTACTCTTGTCTTCCTCCATGCATCTATCTACAACAGGGGTGCCCAACCCTGTTCCTGGAGATTTACTTTCCTGCAGAGTTTAGTTCCAACCCTGATCAAACACACTTGTCTATAATTATCAAGTGCTCCTTCAGATACTAATTAGTTGGTTCAGGTATGTTTGATCAGGGTTGGAGCTGAACTCTGCAGGAAGGTAGTTCTCCAGGAACAGGGTTGAGCACCCCTGATCTACAATAAGGGTAATATAAAGGGAGAGTTAAAAGTGGGGCCACTGCTTCATGATTAAGCATATGAATACTGTACTACAGCTAAACAGCTTGGTGAAATGTAAGTATTTGGCTTTAATAGTTTACATGTTAGAAATGTATGTTTAATAGCATAACTTCTAATAATTCTATTAAATTCATCATCTAATGCACATCAACCGATTAACTTAAAAATGCACAATGTATAAAATCAGTGTAAATCATTTAATTGTCTTCATAGCTCCATTATAGAAGTTGTTAAGAAGACTGCAACTATTTTCATGAAACTACATCACTAATAGTCGATTATAGGCACACTCAGTTTAATAGCCAATTGAAATGTCTACATTTTTGTCATGCTAATCTTGGCCTGTGTGACACTAGAATTTTCAGTTTTACAGTACAGCGCAAATGAAGGCATAAAACGTAATTTAATTTATCTTTTATTCAAATTAGAGTTAAACTATTTTTTTGGCAAATAAATGAGTTTATTATTAAAATTAAAACATGGAAGAAATAGCATATTGTGTGATTATTCTCAACAAAAGTTGTAATAATTGTTGTAGTAGTAGTAGTAGTAGTAGTAGTATGTATATTCTACTGCACCACAGTAATATATTCGGCTAAACCAAACTTATATTTTGACGGGCTTTTAAGTTTCTGTAGCCTATGTATATGATTTGACGATAGTTTTACTCAAATGAAACGGTCAAATGCTCATGAAGTGACTCTGAGAGCAGTTCTGGGGATGTTGCTCATGTATTTATGTCATCATTTAGTGAGAAGGCAGATGATGAAATCACTGCAACTGTCACAGTAAGCGTAGCGTCAACTCTGTGCCATTCACACACAGAGAGACACGCAGAACATGCAAGATTCATATTTAAATAGTATTTTTGCAGCTTAATGCTTACAGATACTAGCCCTGCAAATGTGTGCTTGCAGTGCCCATGCTAGCTTTTTGCGAGCACGGTGGGCTAGGGCCAGCCCACACCAAACCTAAACAGGCCTAGTACAGGCTTGCCCAGGTGGGGCCCACAGGTTTGGGCTCACCGCAGGCTCTCTGTGAGCAGGCCACACTAGTGGACTATCCACATTAATCCCATGATGGCCCAGTGTGGGCCAGTCTGTTCGGGCCCAGAGCAACTTTTGTATTCTTTGGGCCCATGCAGGTTTTTTGTAGGCAGCCCTGTAATGCAACTAGAAGAATACAAACAACATTGACTGGCTATTCTTTAGTCACTCAATTGAACTTCCACTCTACTGCAGAGTTTAGTTCTAACCTTAATCAAACACACCTGAGTATGCTAATCAATGTCTTCAGGACCATTAGAAGATCACAGGTGGGTGAGTTTGATCAAAGTTGGAGCTAAACTCTGCAGGAAAGTGGATCTCACAAGCCATATTTGAGGTGTAACAGACAAGAGCCTGTTAACCCTCTGGGGTCTGAGGGTGTTTTGGGGCCCTGGAGAAGTTTTGACATGCCCTCACATTTGTGCTTTTTTCAGTATCTTAAAAACATATTAATGGCTAAAGTTTGATTACATTGTAATCAGCACAAACTGGGCTACAGTAATATGCAAGCAACATTAATGTACATGTTCGTGTTTTTGAGAAAACAACATTTATGCGTGGTTAGTGAAAAACTAAAATCTTTAAGTCACTGAAATAAGACCATGAAACACATTCAGAACATTAGTTCACAAGATTTTTGAGAACTGGATGTAGCAGTCTAGAGTTTTTTCTACATAAAGATGTGAAAATCATCTCATTCACGCATTTACAGAAAACAATATATTGATTTAAATTTTCTAAAACATGTTTTGTGACTGAAAGGGAATATGTGAGGGAGTGACAACGACCATGAATATTTAGTGATTCACACAAAAGGCCCTCCTCTAATGGCCCATCAATGAGACTGTGACTGTCAGGTAGAAACAATGAGAGATTCAAAGAATGGAGTTTTAGATTATTTGTATTTTATTTACAACACAGTATCATCAAAACATACATAATGAAGGTCAAAAGCACATTATTGACTACACTGATCTAACCATAGAGACGTGAAGAGACTTTGTCATTCCTGAAAACTGTTTTCTGAATTTTGTTCAACAAGTGAAACAAGTAAATTATACCTGATATTTAAGTGATTGCTGCTTCTTTCCATGGATTTAAGAAACAAAACTCATCATCAGTAGTCCAGGAAATTGTTTTACAATAAAAAAAAAAAACAGTGTAGCTGAACATCTGATGTTGGTACAGTACTCTTCATGTAGCATTCACCTGTGGTGCAGGCATCAGATCACTAGAATAAAAATAAAAAAAAAAAAAACATCTGTAAGCATGTTAATATCAGGAGCATCTGTAGTATATACATATAGCATGTTGTTGTAGTCATAGACTCACACATGCTTTATACTATCTTTAAAAAATGGCATTTTATATCTGAGAAACTAATTATTATTGTTTAGCACGTTAAACATCTATTCATTAACATAGTATTAATAATAAACTAATAGTATCCTATTGTTATACGATAAATAAATAAATAAATATGATTTTATAGTCATAAACACAAGCATGCTTTGTATTTTATACAATACAAAGCCATTTTATGTCTGAGAAACTAATGTATTATTATTAAGCACATCATAAACATCCATTCGTGAACAGAGTATATGACAATAGTTTGGTCTAAACAATCTTAGACTTTTACAGTGTAAACACTATTACTTTTATATCGCGTCATTTTTATTTTATAGAACATTAAAAACAGCCTAGCGTCGTCAAACATTTCGATGCAATTAAATGAAACATACTTCATAACGTTTCACTTGATTGCACATGTAGTCAGGACTTACAGTTTGGAAAAAATCTAACTACTATAATGTCTACAAGTTATATCACAGTAACACAACAACTAACGAATAAGAATTTTGTGGGCAGTTTTCTTCCTTACCACTAGTGGTGCTAGGGTCTTTTAGGTTTCCTTAAGTAAAGCCATGCGGGTAGAGGGAGTTAGCAAAAAAGAAATGATGAAGAAATGGCAGGACAGATGGGACATGATAATAGTGGAAGGAAATATTAAAGTATACAGAAATTTATCAGTGCACAAGGTGTGAATGGAAAGAATAGAAGGGAGGAGTTATTTTTAACCAGGCTAAGGTTTGACCACACCGGGTTAAATAAAACATTGTTTTTGTTAGGTAAAAGTAAATCAGATGAATGTACATGAACATGTTGCATTTTTAAGTATAGTGAAGAGAGGATTAGATTAAAGCAAAAAATAAGTCAGCCAGGAAGAACATGGAACCTTGAGAGTGTTTTGGGAACAACAGGAGAAGGGGTAAAAGATGGACAGGATGCTGTTGTGGAATATCTGAAGGATACAGGGGTATATTATAGGATTTAGGATATAGGAACCTTTTTTTAATGTAAGTAGATTCTCCGAGATATAGTCCATGCTGCAATACAGTAGGTGGCGGTATGCACCTGATAAGTCATGATTGCAATCTGCCATAAAACTAAGAAGAAGAAGAACAAGAGGAGTTAGCAATAGCAAGCAGCAGCCAGCATGGCTTGGTTGGGAAATGTGTCATTTTAAGCCCAGTCTAAAGTAAGACGTTTATTTTTTGTTTGTTTGTTTTTCTATTTAAAAGTGTACATTGCTGATGTTTTTTTTTTTTTTTGCAGAGATATTACATGTACGTATGGCCTATGTTTGGACTGATACTAAGAGTTTAGGACAGTGTATTTGTATGCATTTTAGAAGGACTCTTTATTGGTGAGTCCACCACATCATGCTCCAGTCTGAATATGGATTTAAATTTCTTTTTGATGTGGGACCCTAGTCTGGACTACTTTTGACTGTTCCTGGTTAGGAAGAGTCTGGTGTTTGAGAGCGGTGGTGTGTCTTCTTTACAAGAGGTTGGATTATTCATTCGATATCAGTCAGCTTCAGCTGTGGACAGTGTTTGGACATTGGCAAGGCAAGTTTAATTATATAGCACATTTTATACACAATGGTAATTCAAACATAAAAGGAAGTAAAATAATAATGAAAAACAATAATCACAACAATAAAACAAGACATTTAAAAACTTCTAAATGATTTAAAATTTTAATTGAAAAAAGAAAAGGATTATACATAAAAACAATCAGTTCGGACATAGCACAGTTTTGAGTCTGGAATTTTTTTTTGTTAGCACATTTGATCTCTTCTGGAAGCTGATTCCAACTGCAAGTAGCATAATAGCTAAAAACGGATTCCCCTTGTTTTGTGTGAACCCTTGGCATTTTTAACTGACTCAAACCTAATGATCTGAGAGGTCTGTTAGGTTTATATTCAGTGAGAATATTTGCAATGTATTTAGGTCCTAGGCAATTGAGTGATTTATAAACAAGTAAAAGTACTTTAAAATCAATTCTAAATATAACTGGAAGCCAGTTTAGGGACTAGAGAACTGGTGTGATATGCTAAGATTTTCTGGTTCTAATCAGAATCCTGGCAGCAGCGTTCTGGATGAGCTGCAGCTGTCTACTGGTCCTCTTGGGAAGGCCGGTGAGGAGACCATTACAATAGTCCACACTGCTTGTGATAAAGGCATGAACAAGTTTCTCCAATTCTTGACTGAAAACAAAACATCTAATTTTTGCAACGTATTGCTCATTGCATAGTCTCTCACCAGTAGCAAAGAGAGTGCAAGTGTTGTTTAGGTTACTGTTTATAAGGTTTGAGAGTAGCTGTGGCTAGTTCCACAATGAAAGCATGAAGGCTGTCTTTATAGATGCTATAGTGAATTTCAAGTTTCGTCTTCCGCCACATCTGCTCAGCTTTTCTGCATTGTCTTTTCATACTCTGTACTGCTGTTGATTTTCTTAACTTTGGAGTTAAAGGAATCCAGGAGAAGATTAACAGAGTCTGCAGAAATGCTTGGTGTTAAAGATATAGCCTTCATAAATTGCACACTAGTGTTTTCATTAATGCATCTCTTTCTGACGGAGACAGATCTAGCTTCAGTGGTAACAGAGATCAATATATCAAATAAAATACAGAAGTAATCAGATAGTGCTACATCCTTAATTACAATGAATTAAATGTTTAGACCTCTACTGATGAGAGTATGTCCTCAATTGTGTGTAGGTCTGTGCATGTGCTGAATCAGGTCAAATGTTTTTAAAAAGTTATCTTTTGTAGTTTTGATTTCTGCATTATCTATGTGAATTATAAAATCCCCTAACAAACTCTGAGGAAATCATTGATAACAGTTCTGTGAACTCTTCAACAAAGGCTGGATAGTATTTTGGAGGCCTGTTTCATTGAGGACTGTTGCACTACAGCGGTCTTCTAGCCATGTTTCATTTAGAAACATAAAATCCAGGTTGTTTGTAGTTGTTAAAGGAGAAGTCTACTTCTAGAAGAACAATTTACAGATAATGTACTCACCCCCTTGTCATCCAATATGTTCATGTCTTTCTTTCTTCAGTAGTAAAGAAATCACGTTTTTTGAGGAAAGCATTTCAGGATTTTTCTCCATCAACTTCAAAAATCATTTCAAAATCATCCTACATCTCTGCAAAAGTTCTGACCCAGTCTTTGCAAAGTGAACATGCAAAGAAGATCAAACACCCTTAACAAAAAAGGTTAAAGAGCGATATAGGACAATTTTGAAGTTGAGGAAGAAAATACAATCAAGAGTTTTTCAACATACCCTAACTGTCTTGAGGCAAAATAGTTCAGGGAGACCAAGACAAGACAAGCGTTTGACATTAAAAAGTATATAAATTGGTTATTTTCATAAAAATAATACAATCTTTCGCTAGATAAGACCCTTCTTTCTCGGCTGGGACTGTCTACAACCGCATTTGGGATTGTTTGAAGCCGCATTTAAACTACATTTTGGAAGTTTAAATTTGGGGCACCATATCAGTCTATTATATGGAGAAAAATCTTGAAATGTTTTCCTCAAGTTTGTGTAGGTGGAGGCCATCCAGTTTAAACAGTTGTCTATGGCCAAGGAAAGACTGAAGTTGTTGATGAAATTGAAATTGACTCCTTTTATACTGCAGGTTCTTTGTTGCCATGTATTTAGCTCAAGCAAACGTGAAAACATGATAGTTCCCCTTGCTGGGAGTGGTCCACTGGTGAGTGACTGAACTTTAAGTCTTCAAAGTGTTTCGATGAGTTCACTGAAATCCTTCTTTAGGAGTTCTGACTGCTCTTTCCGAATATCATTCTTCCCCACGTAGATGTTGATTCGTTTTGCAGTCTTGTGCTTCATTAGAATTTTTCAAAGTTCCCTGTTCACATCAGAGACAGTTGCTTGAGGAAAGCAGCATGTAGATGTAGTCCTGCTACTGATGTTTCTGATAATAGAGTTACCCACTATCAGTCCTGGGCTTGGCTGCACTCTGAGCTGAATGCCACTGTCTTGAGCACCTGTTAGTTGCGATGTTAGCTGATATGATCCATGTTCAGTCACATTTTGGGATTCCTGTAGTACATTGATGTACTACAGATAAGATTATCACACACATCAACTTTCACATGACGAAATCCTTAAATCTTACATTGCTTTGTTTGCTTTCTTTCTTTCTTTCTTTCTTTCTTTCTTTTTTATTTATTTATCTTTTTGTACTTTTGTGTATTTACCTTTTTAGCAATATGTAGCTGTATTAACCTGAACTGTTTTCTATTTTGCATTTAATAAATCCATTGATTTGAAATCCCTTTGACTACTGTACATTTTTTGACAGTATAGAAATTAGCTATGTGGTGACTGCATCCATTTCAAATGTATAATAACTGTTCCCTTTCTGTCGTATACTTTGCATTGTGTCAAGTGGACGACACTAGGGGTCGCTCACCTCTGAAAAGGCCAATGAAATTGGGTGTGCAGATTTTGCATAGCTGGCCACGCCCCGGGCATCCAGGTATAAACAGGGAAGCACGGGATCTGCTCATTCATTTTTTTCTTCGGAGCCGAATGCAGCATTTCTCTGTGAGAAACTGCACTCTTTGTCGTTGGATTTATGGTGCAAGCAGCGGTCTCTTCCTTCTTAAACACTGATAAGTGTTGTGAGAGTTCCCCTGGGTGCTTCGACAGTGATTTTGAAGAGCAGTCTTCCTCCTAAAAGAGTAATTTCTCTAAAAGAGCTGGCGCGGTTGGGATTGTGTGTCGGTAAACATGCCTTTCCCTCCGTGTCCTTCTGGTTTCAGCTTACCCCCCCAAATGATAGACACAATCGTTGTGTTCAGTGTTGGGCTATGCTCACGTTGATGCAACGCTTGTTGTTTCATGTTTTGCTGGCGAAAACATGATCGTGGGCGCGCTTTGCTCATGAGCTGTGGGCTTTTACGTGAAGCTGCGGGTCACCTCGACTGCTTCACATTCCGGTCCTTCTACTTCCAGGTACGAGGCCGCTGTGATGTGCGTCGATGGGGAGCAATAGGAAGCAAGAAGGTTCCGCCGGGTGAAAACCCCGCAAACCTCTCACTCCTCGCACCCCTTGGTCGAGCTTCCGTCTCAGTACGGCTGGTTTTCTTAGCAACGGTCAGCGGCAGCATCGCTAGGAGGGCGTGAGCCATTTGAAGCTGAAGTCAGCTGAGCAAGCCTCTGCGGGGGGCTGATTCTTAGTTTAAGGCGGACGCTAAAATGGTGGCCTTGCTTAAATGGGCAGCCAAGGAGGGGCTGAATAATAGACACCTGGGTGACGACCTTTACACTTGTTTCCGGTGCCTGTTCCCCGGAGGTGCATGAGAAGTTGATGAAATCGCAGAAGGCTTGGTTTTTCGGCCAGAACGCGATATACCAACTCGTCCTCCTTCACCACCCTCAATGGGGGTCCAGCAAGGGGGCTTACGGAGGTTCCCCAGGCGGAGAGGGCAATTGCAGTGCACTCCCCGCAAAGCGCCACCGCTTGACGGATCCTCCCAAGGCTCCCGTCCAGGGCCTGTAAGTTCTCTCTGGGCAAAGGCTTACACAGCTTCTGGACAAGCTGCGTCTACCCAGCACGCTTTGCGGGAAGTGCACCGCAATCGCCCTCTCCGCCTGGGGAACATCCTGTGGGCGTTCCGGCCAAGGCGTTATGAGATCTGAGGGTGGTTCCAACCTAGAGTTAGAGGAACTGCGTATAACGACCGATTACGCTCCCTGAGCTATGATAGTTGCGGCACAGGCTTTGGGAAGGGTGATGTCCACTTTGTTGGTCCAGGAGCGCCTCCTGTGGCTTAACCTGTCAGAAATGCAAGAAGTTAGAAGTCCGCTTCTTGAACCCCCATTTCCAAGGTCGATCCTTTCGGCGACACCGTGATAGAATTTGCATGCCAGTTGTTCACGGTAATATATATATATAAAAAAAAAAAGCAGACAGAGACCATCATGTACCTGGCCTCAGCCGTGGTTCGGGCTCCGGCCCCGTACCCCAGACAACAGCCGTCTGCTCGTCTATGGGCCTCCATGAGACAGCCAGATGTTGAGTCTGCAGACAAGGATGTGTTGGGCACTCACCTGGTTTCTCTGCATGTTGGCAAAGGCACCCCGTGTTCCTTGGGGCTTTCATCTCCAAGCACGGCGCCCTTTGCTGTATTCAGTCATGACTCAGGGAAGTGGGCATATGCATTCTCAGTTATCTCGGTGACTGGCTGGTCCTAGCACACTCACAAGGTTCGGTTTGCACTCTCAGGGATGTGGTTCTCAACCACCTGGCTCGATTGGGACTTCAGGTCATCTGGGAAAAGAGTAAACTCTCCTCAGTACAGGGTTTATCTTTTCTCTGTGTGGACTCGGTCACTGTTCTTCACGACTTTCTTAAGACTGTGCATAATCAGTGCTGTAGTGCATGAGAGCACTCTGATTCAGTACAGCGTCCCCCTTTTATGTACCAAGGCTCCTGGGGCATATGGCATCCTCAGCCACTGTCACGCTGCTGAAACCGATGCATATGAAACCGCTGTAGCACTGACTTCATACCGAGTCCCCAGGCACACATCGTGTGTGCATTACACTTTTGTGGTGCAAACCTTCAGCCCTTGGGGACACATTTTGTTTCTACGGGCAAGGGTGCTCCTGGAACAAGTGTCTAGATGCACTGTGTCACAGCAGCTGCTTCCAAGTCAAGCTGCGGCGCCATGTGCAACGGGCATGCAGCCTCGGGGGCCTGGTTAGGCCCTTGGCTGCTTTGGCATTCAATTGCCTGGATTTGTTGACAATGCTTCAGGCCCTGAAGCAAAGATTAATTCATTGTTTACCTGGGTCTTTAGTCTATGATTAGCTCACCTTGCCTCTTATCTGACAAGTTTTCAGGCTTGAGTTGTTCGTTCATCACGTGACAGCCCAATAAACTTAACCAATGCAGTGTGAGCCGGAAAAAGAATTGATAAGTTCATCTCTCGAGTCTTCGGGTTTGAGTCGTTCGTTCATCACGTCACAGCCCCATAAGCTTAACCTGTGCAGTCTGACCCGGAAAGAGAATTGATTAGTTCATCTCTCGAGTCTTCGGGTTCGAGTCGTTCGTTCATCACGTGACAGCCCTATAAGATGAGCGAACGACTCCAAAAACCAGAAGACTCGAAACAGGTGAACTAATTGTGGTACAGAACCTAATAGGATGTTGCGCATACGTGACTGAACGAATCACTCCCCGAGACGACTTGTTCGTCCCGAGTCACATTAAAAATTTGTTCAAAATGAACAAATCGTTCAAGAACGATCCAACACCCGTCGGCTTGCACCATCTAGAGTTTCATGAAAGAACTAGGCATTTCTTTTAGATCTGTTGAAAACCTAGATTTAAATGTATAATTTTAAGTTGAAAAGTTTCCTTCAGACAGCAAATCCAAGCGTATGTCTTGTTTTTCCCTTCATGTTCCATTACACTTTAATTGTAACTTAAAGCCCTAAAACAGGTAGTCAGGGTCATATGTTGAAATCCAGATTTACCATGGTGAAAGGTCACATGGTAAAAGGATGAGTGAAGAGCAAACATTGACTACAACACATGTATACATGTGTTGCCATCAGTCTTGTGTCATGATTAATTTGAATTAGTGTTGTAGCACTGTGCTGTGACGCTACAAAGTTTACAATGGTATTATTGGTTGACTGCTGTTAGTCCTACATAGTGTTTGATAATGTCCAGTCCACTGTTTCCCTTGCCTAATTTCTCTGTATCATTGATTTTCTTAGTCTTTAGTTGATCATTTGGTATTAACACAACGGTAACACATGCATGCTTACAGTAGAGTTGATTATTACAAAATGTAGCCAAAACCAAATAGTATTTTAACCACAGGCATCATGTAAAGGGTGGTGTGGATCAGTACTAAGTTGTGCTGTCTCTATACAAATTCATCGCATCTACTGCAAAGCATACAAGAATGAACCACAGACAGGAGCTTGGCAGGAACACAGCACAACTTTTTAGCTATTACCATAAGAATCATTGTTATACATAGTTTATATTTGTCTATTCTAATTTTCAACTTTTAAATATTTCTGGCAATTATTAGCTTGCTTTTTAAAAGGACCCATTACTTGAAATTATCAGTACTTTGTATTTTGTTTGTGAGTGCTTTTTTGCTTGAGTACTAAAACAGAAGATGATGTGGTTTCCTTTGCTTCCATCTACTAAATGAGCCATGCAATTCAAATTACTTCCCACAACATGGTGGAATGGAATATCCTATAAACATGGTATTTCCCTGCATTTTAACCGATGTATTATTTGGTTGTTGTTGTTGTTGTTAGCATTCCACTGAGTAGGAAAAACACATTAGTTTACAAAATATATAGCAATTTAGGTTTTATGATTTATGAAAGTTATTTTTGCATCATAAGAGCAGTGTGTGAAAGCTACTTTGTCAATTAGAAAATGGTTTTAAACTTGACATGTTGAGCCAAACTGATGCAAAAAAAATGCAAATAGAGCTAAGAGCACTATGAGAATGAATTTTTTTTTGGTCATGCTGTGTTGTATTTGTAGTGTGCCATTTTTCTGCTATTTGTTCCTAGGGACTTCCTGGTCTACCCACTCTGGCTGCATTGCACAGCAATCAAATCCTGACTGTGAAGGTTTGTTGGTGCAGCCAACTGGCCAAGGCAGACACTATGGATGATACACACACACTGAGATGTGTCAACAGCGCATTTGTCCCCTATGCCTATGCAATGACAGACTTGGCCCAAACACAATTGCGTCTGATCAATCCATTCCAACCAATCAAAAGCTACTTTTTCTTATTATGACCCTCTCTCTCAGTTCCAGGGGTGTTATTATTATGCAGTGTGGTCACAGGAATTTAACAGAGCAACTGTTTCTTTCCCCTAATAAACCAGTGATGTGTGATTAATTTCAAACAAGAGTCATATTTTCTAACCACCGAATAGTCTGACCACTGTCTGCTTGGATTCTGCGAATGTAATAACTCAGAGATACATTAAATGCTAAACTAAAATCTCAAGATGTTTTTGAAACTGATATCTTTGGTACACCAAAATCCAACCCAAAACCACAAAAATATAATTCCTTTACCACCTGCTAAAATGTCCAGAATCAAAGATAAAATTAGTGGGTCATACCATGAAATATTATAATCTATAGTGACAGAATTATTTTTGTTCTCATAATTACAGGTGCCCCCTTGAGAAGACAGAACTATGTTAACGTCTTTTTTTTACAACACACTGACAAAGGCAAATAAATTTGCATGATGTGTTTCAGTGTGTGCGATTCCTGTAGTCTGCCTTGACTTAAAAAAAAAAAACTGTGATGACAGTGCTTTCAGTGAGTAGAAGTTGACATTTTTTTTTCTTCTCTCGAATTGGCTCTCTCAGAGTGGGTGTCTCAGCATCCATGAAGTGGTAATTACAGGCTTTGCCAGAGGCAGTCAAGACATCCGTTGCTGCCACCATAGAAAATGTCAACTTACTAATGCTCTAAAGGCACTGGATTGAGTTCTGACTCAACTACTTTAATCTAATCTATTTTTCTACCCTTTTTATTTCCTTTTCTCTTCTTCTTTCTGGGACCTCATGCAACTCTTCTCTGCAACTTCTCTCACTTTTGACCTTCGACCTCTTTTGACCTCACACACCTGCTCAGATGGTCTTCCCTAAGATAAATCATGGCTTTCTTTCTGCTGATCAGCAGCTCATTAAACGTCGACTCATTAAGGTAGTGCTTGTTCTCATTCTGTTCTCTTTAGACTGGTCTTCTCATCTTTGGCCCAGCATTTGCTCTCCTTTCTTAAATTTTAACCTCAGTCCTCAGCTGGACTAATAACTAGTAAAATTAATACAACAGTAAAAATGATGGGTACCACTTTAGAATAATCTTCCATCATTAATGAATAGCTACACTTAAACAAATGACTCAAGCACTATTAGTTGAAAGTGGTAGTTCACTATTCACTTATCAGTAGCTACTAATACCATACACAGGTTCATATGTAAAGTGAATAATGCAAAATGTATAATTCTAAAGTGAAGATCACTAGTAATGGCTCCAGAATTACCAAACCCTTCAGAAGGAATTGCTAATTATTTGGATAAGTATTCTAAAGTGAAGATCATGGTAAACCACTAATAACAACTCAAGTGTTACCAAATCCATCAGAAGGAATTACTATCCAGAACTTTACAAAAACTTCAAAAATTTAAAATTACTTCAGTCATTCCTATGTTATTCCTAATTATTATGATTTTCACTTTAGAATACTGATCCAAATAATTAGTAATTCCTTTAGAAAGATGTAGTAACACTTGAGTAAATACTATCCAATACTTTACAAAACTCTCAAAAGCTTACAATGATTTCAGTCATTACTTTAGTAATTTCTTTTGAAGGATTTGGTAATAATTGAGCCATTACTACTGGGTTACCATTACCTTCTCTTTAGAATTAATAATACATTTTGCATTATTCATATTAATTATGAACCTGTATACAGTAGTTCTTAGTAGTCTAGGAAAAGAAAATAGTAGTTACTGATTAGCTTATAGTGAACTACCACATTGGACTAAGGATTAGTCATTTTATTAATCAGAGTTTCTTGTTAGTTAATAGTAGTTACTAAATAGTAGTTACTGCTAATATTGCATTACTCATGTGTTCCTGCGTAGTTATTCATTAATGACAGGACAGTATTCTAAAGTGTTACTGAATGATCAATATTTGGGATATATCAGCCTAATATTAGGGCTGGCAATCAATTTAGAATTTTAACAAAATTAATTATGTGATTAATCAAATTAATTACAGTAAATTACATCAGTGTTTGCTTGGTAAAAATTCTAAACAAAGATAAATCAATATTGTGTAATTAGAAAAGTCATTATTTCAAGAGAATTATTTAATTTAATTTAATTACATTCATATTAATGATTATTTTTATGTAATGAAAAGCACATAGTGTTTAATTGACAGTACCACTTTATATACATCAATATTATATATAATACTGCAGAAAATGAGGAAGCTCTAATTTCTATGCATTCTTTGAGGAATTGTGGTTAGTGACTTGTTGCACACAAAATTACAAAGTATGAGTTGTCTTTTTAAAAGAGAAAATACACAGAATAAGTACAGTAAATTGAAAACAAATAAGTATAAATTAAAATGTTATTGTTCTACTTAATATGGGCAGAAGGTTTTCCTTCCCATCACAACCAACACAAGTGCTTAACATTAATAAAAAGTCATAATGCACATGATTTATGTTTAATACTCAGAAAGGGTTGGAACAAAATTGGAAATGATTAAAATAAATTATGCTCCAAAATTGTGAAGGGGATTTCTCACAGTAAAACGGAACTGTACTGTCATAACTGACTGGATAAATACAGAGAGCAAATATTACATCTGTAGCCTAAAAGCCCCAGTATAAAAACTGTGAAATTCTTTTTATTCCTTGTTTAGTGGTAAAGAGAAATTTGAAATATGCAAGCAGAGGTATATTATCGAACATCCCGATGTTGTCAGTGCTGCTAAGAGCATCAGTCTGTTGAATATGTAAATAAGGCTGTGTGATAAATATGTGCTGCATGCTTTCCTCTCCCTAACACAGTTTCCTTTTTCCAAACGTTTGCTTTGGCAAGCTGTTTCAAACTCCTGAAACAAACTCCAAATAAACTTTGTTTTGGCTTGATTTTCTTCAAAATGACATCAAATAAGTTTATTCTTTGATTTCACTTGAAGTATATTGGGCCTTCATTCTAATGTTGTTTAATACATTACAGTTTAATAATTGATCTTTCATTCTGTTTTTCCCTTATACTCAATACAAACAACATTAATGTATGTTTTATTCACTGATTTATTATAATGTTTCACATATTTACAACTTTACTTTCACAGGGTGATCAGGGTCAAGCAGGGCCCCCAGGGCCTCCTGGACCTCCAGGTCCCCCAGGCCCCAGGGGACCCCCAGGGGACACAGGAAAAGATGGTCCTCGGGGAGTCCCAGGGCTCCCAGTAAGCTTTCTCTAAATTTAGAGCAAAATATCAGTAGCTAGAGGTTTAGCATGATAACTCATCACGTGAAGTCGAAGGATCATGTTTACAAATGTACCTTACAAATATTACAAATGTAACATTTTCCATATTTTAAATGCTACCCAATTATTAGTGTGTCAATATATGTATATTTTGGCTGAGAGAGTTTAAAAAATTTGTCAATTAGGCTATCCAGGATCATCCATTTATCATATTCACTCCAGGCAAGATCACTGTGCTCTTTTCTCAACTCTTCTGTCTCTCATTATTTTGAAACAGACACATTTTATTGTTTCATGTGTCTATTCTTGTGATGAAGGATGTTGATGTTAACAAATGCTGTTTTTTTATGAAGGTAAAACAGTAGCAAAACTCGAGAGCTTGCTAATTTGAATGTGAGAACTTGTAAAATTAATATTTGTATTTGTAAGTTGAAATTTATACTCACAGCTCTGATGTGAAAAGCTGCATCTATCGATTTGCACACACAGACAATACTCAGAACACCTGTGTTTTGAATTCGAAGTTGCAGATTAATAGTTACAAATGTGTAAAGTGTCATTCACATAAACAAAATGACAATTGTGTACTACACATTTATCTTTGCGCTTTACTTCAGTTTCGCTGTACAACCACAAGTCGGCACTCACAACCTCTCAGATCTGGCAGTACAACCTCAAATCCTAGCGCTTTGACTTTTGCTACTCCTTTTGCGATATTCCTGTAGCAAAACTCACTCGTGCACTTGTAAATGCAAACTTGAGAGAGCAGAGTCGCGGGCGGGGCTGGGGTGGGAATGAAGTCATTTTATTGGTCGATGCCTCACCAATGAACAACGCCAGCCACAATGCAAACATTTGTATGCATATTAGGGATGAGCGGATCGATCCTCAAATATCGATACTTTCGATACTGACGTTGAATCGAAAGGATCGATCCTCACATAAAAATATCGATTGTAAAGTGCATTTTTAACCATTAATTTTATTTATTTTACAAGAAGTTTGGTTCATAAAATAAGCCTCTAAGATGAACAATAGACTATTAACGAAATATTGTGTAGGACAGAACTATTTCTCCTGCTCATCGGAACACACGCAAATGCTGTAAGACAGAAACAATCGATCACAGATAGCGTTCGCTGCTGACACTTCATTCAACTTTGATAATAATCAGAAATGATGTTTCTTTCTCTTCTTCTCATGGCATTGAAATAATAAAGCATTATTTAAAAAAATGTTTCTTGAGAAGCAAAGTATATTAGAATGATTTCTGAAGGATCATGTGACACTCGAGACTGGAGTAATGATGTTAAAATAATTCAGCTTTGATCACAGATGCTTTTTAAATTACATTTTTCAAAATATATTACAAAAGAAAATAGTTATTTTAATTGTTCATTTTCCCAATCTTGCTGTTTTTACTGTTTTTTTTTTTTGTTGTTCAAATAAGTGCAGCCTTTGTTAGCATGGTTAAAGACACATTACAAAGTCGTACTGACCTCAAACTTTTGAACAGTATAGTGTATGTGAAATATTTATTTTAATTAGGCTAGTAAATAGTAAAAGTCAATTTATTTAAACTGGTTGTTAAAAGTCAAAAATTGGTTGTTATATTCTGTAATTGCTGTCTGTAAGAAACAATTTGTGCTAAAGTTAGGCCTTTAGGGGTACAACAGCCTGGCAGCTTTTTACACAAAAAAGAAAGAAAAAAAGAACACAGTTTGCAACAGTAACCACAGTATTTGTAGTAAAACTGCAGTAACAACACATTTACCATGGTTAACACTCGGTAATCGGTAACTCGATACCAATCGGTATCGGATCGAAAATAAAATACGAGGTATCGCCCATCGCTAGCGCGAGCTGCTCTGTGTAGTGACGTCATCGCGCACAAAACGTCCCACTTCATTGGCTGGCTCCAACCAATTAAACGACATTGCTGCGCTTTTACTGATATATAAAAACCAGTAAAACTAATGATATTTCATAAAAATATTTTCCAAGCGTTTTAAAAAGTAGCTGATACATATGCATTAGGGATGGGCGATACCTCGTATTTTATTTTCGATCCGATACCGATATTTTCAAGCCAAGTATTGGTGATATCAATTCCGATACTGATATCTCTAAACTAAACTGATCTTTTAAATTATTTAAAGAATAAAATCAGTAATTATACTTACTTAACATTATATTTGAAAGTCATGTGTTTTAAACATTTCATAAGCGAATTTTTTTTTTTTTTTTGATAACACTGTCAGAAATAAAATGTTGTATTTTAGATTTTACTGGGCAGTAATCTCAAAGGTGCACCTTTCTTTACCCCTAAAAGCCAGGGAGCATGCTAGTACCATACAAGTACACACACATTAAGGGTAGATAAGGTACAAAGGTTACATAAGTGCTAAAATGTATAATAATAATAATAATAATTAGTAGTAGTAGTATTATTAGTATTAGCATTATAAATTTTTATTACCATGGTTTTTGCTACAAATATTATGGTTGAAATAATGTTCCTGTAGTGTTAACCATGGTAAAAGGATGCAAGCCAAATAAGAGAGTGTTAACCATGTGTTGTTACTGCAGTTTTACTACAAATACTGTGGTTACTGTTGCAAACTGTGTTCTTTTTTTCTTTCTTTTTTGTGTAAAAAGCTGCCAGGCTGTTGTACCCCTAAAGGCCTAACTTTAGCACAAATTGTTTCTTACAGACAGCAATTACAGAATATAACAACCAATTTTTGACTTTTAACAACCAGTTTAAATAAATTGACTTTTACTATTTACTAGCCTAATTAAAATAAATATTTCACATACACTATACTGTTCAAAAGTTTGAGGTCAGTACGACTTTGTAATGTGTCTTTAACCATGCTAACAAAGGCTGCACTTATTTGAACAACAAAAAAAAAAAAACAGTAAAAACAGCAAGATTGGGAAAATGAACAATTAAAATAACTATTTTCTTTTGTAATATATTTTGAAAAATGTAATTTAAAAAGCATCTGTGATCAAAGCTGAATTATTTTAACATCATTACTCCAGTCTTGAGTGTCACATGATCCTTCAGAAATCATTCTAATATACTTTGCTTCTCAAGAAACATTTTTTTAAATAATGCTTTATTATTTCAATGCCATGAGAAGAAGAGAAAGAAACATCATTAAGTTGGCTTGGGAAAGCCAACTTACTGAAATCCTATTTAAACTTCTTCTTCTTCTTCTTCTTCTTCTTCTTCTTCTTCTTCTTCTTATTTTTCTGACCGCAAAATTTTTGGACACTAACTCCTCCTAGACTGTTCAAGCTACATACTCCAAACTCGGGTCAGATCTTCATACTGTTCTGACTTAGTGTGCTATATCTTTTCAGACTGGTTTGAGTTACGGTTTTCTTAAAAATTAATATTAAAAATCATAAAAAGTCCCATAGACTTTCATTGACCAAAAGTCCATGTCTGTTTGAACTATGTTTAATGTAAACTGCTAGAAGCCATTGATACTCAATTAAGTTTTAAGCTATCTATGTTCTTTCTAACTAATAACTAATCTATCTATCTATCTATCTATCTACCTTCAAACCTTATCTATCTATCTATCTATCTATCTATCTTCAAACCTTATCTATCTATCTATCTTCAAACCTTATCTATCTATCTATCTATCTTCAAACCTTTATCTATCTATCTATCTATCTGTCTATCATTTAACCATTACTATCTATCTATCTATCTTCAAACCTTATCTATCTATCTATCTATCTATC